>VZTZ01009372.1:23220-33529 GCA_013400955.1 Drymodes brunneopygia
TGCTTCTGGGCAGCCAAAAAGAATAAACTAAAGTAATAAAATAAAACAGCTCTGACCTACATCCAAAAAAACCCAATAACTTTTTTTTTTTGCATGGGTCTCTGAATATATCACTCAATAATAGAGCCATAACACAAAAAATCTTTGTGGAAGCCTTGGAGGCTCTGCCAGTATTTTGCTGCTTTGCTCACAGATTTACTTGCAGTTTTGTTAGCCTCTGAGATCATCCTGCAATATACCTTTTTTATTCTTTATCCCATATGTTCCTTATTTTGGTCAACAGCTCTACTTTGTAGGCAATGCCTTTTGTCAAGGAGTTAAGTAACAGCCTTACTTGTTCAAGACAGATTTGAGTCTAGCTGTAACCAAGTCTATCTGTTTGTGTAGGGAAGAGTTTGACTATAGCTGGCTTGCATGTTTCTTTCTCCTAAAATGCATCTTTCAACCCCAGTCCAGTGAAGCTCTTAAGCACAATGTAGCAGGTGCATTTAAAACTGACCAAAAGCATGCATTCAAAAGGAAGTGCAAACTAATATGACGGCTTAGTGATGTTTTCTGACATTTTTTTCCCAATTATTTTCCCAATAATTCCCTGATTTTTTTTTTTTTAGGTTACTATTGCTTTCATTAAATCATCTTTTATAAGGTCAAGGTCTTGCTCTTGAGGGATGTCAGTTCAGAATCCATGACTTCACATGCGAAGCTGTAATTTGTTTTGCCTATGTATGGAATAGATATGTTAGGAGTAGAGTGTTCAGCTCAAGGTCAGAAATATGACTTGACTATGACTTCTATGACTAGGTATGACATGACTATGACTTTTAAAAATTACGCAATTCCTTGATTATGTCTGTATTATAACTGGAGAAATGTGAATAACCTCTCAATTCGAATTTATTACACATTAGAACAAAAAATTGCAGTGAAGAGTTGCTATGAGACAAAATATTGTTTCAAAATATCCAGCATCATTTGCTTTGTTTAATACATTGATTTATATATATGATTTATGTCTGTATATATAAATAGGGTTCTTTACCTGATTATGTCAAGTTCTTTCCTGACATCCATGGGGTAGTTGCACACCTATCAATCTTAAAATTCTAATGCTTTGCCAAACTGTCTTCAATTCCCTTTCCAGAAAAGATTATTTTCATTTCATTTTTTTTTAAAGGTCTCTCTATGCACATGTAATATAAGAGACTGGGGAAAGGCGAAGGGAAAGGGTAAAGTTAATTTTGTCATTGTCATTATGTGATTTTTTGGGGGGTGTTTTTAGGTTCTAGGTTTGTTTTTTTTCAAACACCATGTCCAATTAAAGTTGTTTTCTTACCTCAGTTTTCAACTCCTATATCTGCATTGGCTTCTTAAATACAAAAATATAATGTCTTGGGATGAAAATATTATAAACAAGATTAGTTAAGTACATTTGTAATCCTCTTTCCATTTTTTATTAATTTACTTGTTTATTAACCTCATTGTTCTATTTTTCTGTAGTACAAAGGATGCTGCAAAGTTACACAGTAGAGAACAGGGTGAACTGTAGTGCAGGAAAGAAGAAGAGGAACCAATGAACAAGCAAATGTTAAAGAGATTTTCTTGAAGAATATTTACCAAACAGAAACCACAATGTTTCAGTTATCTGAGAAAATATACTGTACAAATATTTTTTAGTTTTGTTTCTCCATCTAAGCCAACACTTGTATTCACTTTTCCTCCTTACAGGTAGTTTACTAAAATTTTAGTATTATAACATGCACAGTAAACACAGAGCTATAAAAATTAGTTACACTTTCCCCACACTGGACAGCAAGCAGCATTTATTAGTTGCATCTTTTTCCAAATGTGTCAACAGTAAATTAGTAAATGACAGCTAAACATAATAACAGTGCTGCATGGTCAATGCAGTCCTCACACAAATGTATTTCAATTTTAAAAATGCATTTCAATCAAAGTTTTATTCAGATATGAAAGCTCACATTAGATCATGCTTTTCTTAAAAAATATTTTTATTGTGAAGTCTGCTTTGACTGTTGCCACTACCAACATAAATTTCTGTCCTGCACAAAATTTTTGCATGTTCGAAATTAATTTTGTTGGCTTGCTCAAATAAACATTAAGAAATCATTTAATAGGGAAAGGAGACGTGGACACTTCATTTGTGTAATTGTATTTAAAAGGGTAACAAAAGTGATGATCCTATAAAATTTAAATCAAGCTTATGGGTTTGAATTGCAAAATTAGCCATCCTTGAATGAGTTGTAGTCTGCATGCTGCCCTTTAGCTGTTGCAGCTGAACAGGCTATTATGCAACAGAATTATACATCGTTGAGAAGTATGGAATGAAGATCCTGGAACCAGTTTTAAAACAAATTCTGAAAAACAAGAGAACCTTAAGAATGATAAATTGTTAACTACTTGATGTCAGACTGGCAATCATCCTTCCTTTCTCGTCTCATTTTTATGACTTTGTAATCTTGGCCCTCACACCATCTGCAGAAAAAGTACAATTTCATTGCTAAGTGACTGTTCATGTATTTTAAATTTATGTTTAATTTCCTGGAAGCAATAAGACTGTTCCTCTTTTTGTCTTCCTTAACCTGAAATTTTTGAGACTTGCTACTTACCAAACAAGACAACAGGCTCTTGGTATTACTATTCAGTTAGTTTCTATTCTCTATCACATTTCTTGCTATTTTTTTTTTTTTTCATTCTTTGTTGACCTGACAGCTATAAACACATATGACCTAAGAATACAAAAGAAGTTGGATTTTTCCATGATAAACAAAGGATAATAAGAGATGCACCTGTACAGGATAAAATCTATCCATTGCCTCATGAAAGGGATTATTCAATGTATTGACTGAATCACCACTTGTTATCCGGTGCAATGGAAAAAATTTCTTCTGTTGGCTTAGTTATGTGTCACAAAACCTTGGAGTTGAATTAACTTTTACCAGAGCAGGATAATCTGTGTGAGCAGGTGACAGTATTCCAGTTCAGTCCATCACCTGATATTCTTGTTTTATACTGATAACCTGCAAACAGAGAATTAAAAACCTGCACAGAACCCTGTTAACTTCTGCATGTTTCTGTAGACAGAGATTGTAGTAGTTGATCTGGTCCTATCCATACAGACTGATAAAGGCTCCTGCCAGCAAACCCTGCCTTCTCTTGCTGTTGACCTCTTTGGTGAGCTCTGCTGCCTGCTCATCAGGCTTCCATCATCTGCTTCCCCTTTCAGCTGACCAAGCTTGTTACCAAGAACTTCAATTCAACCTGGTCATGGCCATTCAGGGCATGTTTATTCCAGCTGGACATCAATGCTTGTCAGGACGTAGTGGATTCATTCACATCCTATTGTATGTCAAATGGTATTTTACTGGTGAGCGATGTTTACCCATTTGATGTTTATATTATATCCTTCTGATACACTTACTCTAAAGCTGTGCCTTACTCCTAATAGTGCAAACCCTCATTAATTTGAATCATATTAAAGGCAAAAATTCCTAATAGAAGTGTCTGAGCATTTTGTACCTTGGATAGCACACACGTGCCATGCTGTTGCTGTTACTGTAGAGGCAATTGAGACCACCCCAGAGACTCAAGAGGCCTTGGAAGAGTCCAAGGAGAAGAAAGGGCCCTGGTGGAGAGCATCCCAGGGAGAAAAGTCCTCCCCTGAGACTCAGGTCGCAATGGTTTACGCCTAACGGATTAATGTTAATTGCCGTTTCCTGAT
This sequence comes from Drymodes brunneopygia, assembly GCA_013400955.1. Classification (NCBI taxonomy): domain Eukaryota; kingdom Metazoa; phylum Chordata; class Aves; order Passeriformes; family Petroicidae; genus Drymodes; species Drymodes brunneopygia. The sequence goes on from VZTZ01009372.1 coordinate 26,960, forward strand.
TGGCCAGCCACCCTGTCATTCAAGTCTCCCCTTCCAGAAAGTTCTGTATTGCTCGATACCCTGCTGGCTGTCACTCCCTGTCCCCTCTCCTTCCCTCTCCCCATTGGATTGTATACCCTGGTCCCCCCCTGACTCCTCCCCTTGACCCTCACTCGATTGGTTGTTCATCCCCCCTTATAAGCAGTTGTTCCCGTGGGCTCGTGGTCTTCAGTTACTGGACCCTTTTGAGCGTGCTGACTTCAATAAAGCCCTTGGAAAAGCCGCACTGAAGATCCCTCCCTTATTTCTGCCCCAGCTATAAGCTGTTGCTGCCTCTCTCCCTGCACGCTACACCAAGCAGGAGTGAGCAGCGCCTGCAGCAGGAGCTTACAGAGATCTGCCCGTGCAGACCCTTGTGGGATGCATCAGGAATATCACTGACAGGCTGCTGTCCACGAGACGGACAGGAGCAATGAGTTACATTTGCCTCCTGTGCACCAGCATTTTTTCATTTCTTTGTACAGGTATTATACTTATTGAAAAGTCACATTGCAGAAGTGTTAAAAAATTAGGATACTTAAAAATATGCTATTTTAAAATACATGAGTAATTTTAAATCACAGAATCACAGAGTTGCTGAGTTAGAAGGAACCCACAACGATCATAGAGTCCTGGTCCTATACAGCTCCATCCCCAGGAATCATCCATGTGTCCAAGAACATTGTCCAAATTATTCTGTCAGGCATGCTGTGACCACTTTCCTGGGGAGCCCAGACACCCTCTGGGTGAAGAATCTCTTCCTAATATCTAACCTACACCTCTCTTGACACAACTTCAGGCCATTCCCTCAGGTTCTGTCATTGGTCACCACAGAGGAGATCAGTACCTGCCCCTCTTTGTCCCCTCACAAGGAAGTTGCAACTGCAATGAGGTCTGTCCTCAGTCTCCTCTTTTCCAGGCCAAACAGACCAAATGACCTCAGCCACTCCTCATATGGCTTCCCCTTAAGGCTCTTCACCATTTTAATTTGCCTCCTTTGTTTAGCATCTTTCCTGTATTGTGTTGCCCAAAACTGCCCCCAGCACTCGAGGTGATGCTGCCCCAGTGCAGATCAGAGCAGGACAATCCCCTCCCTTGCCCAGCTGATGATGCTGTGCCTGATGCCCCCCAGGACAGGCTTGGCCCTCCTGGCTGCCAGGGCACTGCTGACTCATGGTCAGCTTTCCAGGACCCCCAGGCCCCTTTCCATGGCACTGCTTACAGCATCTCATTTCCCAGTCTGTCCATACATCCAGGATTGCCCCATCCCAGGTGCAGAATCCAGCACTTTCTCTTGTTGAACTTCACATGGTTGGGGATTGCCCAGGCACCTGATTTGTCAAGGTCTCTCTGCAGGGCCTCCCTGCCCTCAAGAGAGTCAACAGTTCCTCTCAGTTTTGTATCATCTGTGCACTTGCTCAGTGTCCCTTCCAGTCCCATGTCTAAGTCATTTATGAAGACCTTGAAGAGCAGAGGGCCGAGGATGGGGCCCTGTGGAGCCCCAGCAGTGACAGGTCCCCAATCTGATGCTACCCCATTCACTGTAACCCTTTGTGTCTGTCCTGTGAGCCAGTTGCTCACCCATCCCATGATGGGATTATCCAGCTGTGAGCTGCATGTTTTATCCGGAAGGATCCTGTGAGAGACAGTGTCGAAGTCTTTACTGAAATCAAAAATTATCAACTGGCTTCCCTTGGCCAGCTGGGTCGGTTACCTTGTCATAAAAGGAAAATAGGTTCGATAAACAGGATTTGCTTTCATGAAGCTGTGCTGGTTCTTACCAATTACTGTGTTGTCCTTCAGGTGTTTTTCAGTACCCACAGAATAATCTTCTCCATAACTTTACCAGGCACTGAAGTAACACTGATAGGCCTGTAGTTTGTGGAAGTTTTTATAAACATAGTTTAACACTGAATTAGAACATATGAATCTCTGAAAGTTCATTTTTTAAGAACTTTATATGTGACATGAAGTCATATATATGGTTTCATTTATTTTCAAATATTTTCCAGCTGTCTTCACACCAGATTTATTTTAAGGGGTAAGGAATATAAACAACTATTTTCAGTGCTAGTTCTAAGCAGTCACTACTGATGGAGAACAATGTACTTTCTTAAGCAGACAATCAAACCAAACAAAGTATACATGAGACAGAATCTTACAGAAAACCCTATGAAGCAAGCTTTAGTATTCAGAGTCCAATGCTGATCCTGTGCTCCAGACATTCTTTCCCTAACCTGAGCAATTCATATTGAGTAGGACTGCAAACTTACATGAGAATACAGTTAAATTAGAGGCCTTACTAAACTCTAAAAAAAGGTCTTAGTTTCTTCTGCAGTCTTATTTCTTCCCTGCTTCTTCAGCAAGGTGGATGTCAGCACTAATGAAAATTATTTGTCTTTTTTTGGTTAAAAGATGATCTGCAAAACTGAGAAACAAACAGCTGGTCTTGATCAGAGCAGACCAGTGAGTCGCCAGGCTTGCATCAGGAATACAAAGGCTTACACATCAGACTCCTGGCTAAAACAGTACAACATTTTTATAAAATTACCAATAGTTTCATCAAGTTACCAGTGATTTATCATCATTAGTGGGATAAGTGGTACTCTTGTATTTTTAATGAAATAAAACCCCAACCTTCAACTTCCATAAACTGCCTATGGTCCTCCATTCTTGTGAAGTACTGATATTAGAAGTCAGAAACCTCTATGACAGAGCTGGACTCTGGGGGCTCTAATGGAAAAGGAAATGTTCTCACTTGTCTTTAAAACAATGGAAATGTATTGTTCATGTTTGGACAGACACTTTCCATCCCATCTCTTTTGCTCCAAACCCTTGGATTGCACAGGCTAGCAAAGTAGTATAATATCAGAAATAGTAAGAGGGAAATAATATTAATTCATCCTTTGTATAAGACCCAAAGTAAAACTTCACCTATATGCATTTAGGAAGGTGGAGGCATAAAGCTGCCATATAGGTGGCTCCATATTGATGCATTTATATACAAGACTCCTAAGCTCATTCTAGAATCATGGAGGCTAAATACTGGAAAAAAAATTGATCACCAAAATCAGATTTTCATGTTTTCTTTTTTACTTGACTGTTACTTTTCCAGTGTTATTCTCATGTAAATGTGTTTTCATAGGGAGCTCTGTCCCATGAATTTACATTTTTAATTTTTATCCATTACTTCAAATGCTCACACAAGTTTCAACTCTCTGCTTTGTGAATCCCATGTTTACTTTGAGTCCAGGGTTTTTTACACAGTCCTATTGGGTATCAGAGTCCATTTGAGGAGAGAATTTGTGAGAAATTTAGGAACTTGCTAATAGCTCTCCACATCTGGTGCTGGAAAATTTTCATACCTGGGGGTCTGCATGGATGATGGAGGGTCTAGTCAATTAGGGAAGTGGTTTTAGTAAGTGCAATTCAGTGACTGTGGGACTCAAAAGCCCTGACCTAACTATCTGTCAAGCTCATAGGTACTGGGGGAGATGCTGACTTTGCTTCCCCAACACACCTGACCTTTCTCAAATACTTAAATTTTCTGTTATCATACATTTAAAACAGGTCTTTTGTTTACTCTTTCAGTCTTGTGTAAGTTTGTTTTCTCTGTGGGAGCTTGTGATGTTTGTGGAAAGAAATCTAGCTTGTTGCAATCTACAACCATTACCAAATCACAAAGCTCAGAAATCAATACCCCAAACCAGAGTGACAAAAACAGACTTGCTTGCATTAGAATGCACAAAACATGCAGCTTTTGGTGTTACCTTTGCTCCAAAGTGAATTTCCTTTTGCTATCATATCATAACAGCTTTTTTCCCTCCCACTCTGCCCTCAGCCCAACATGTTTGTTGGCTGTGACTAGAGCTCAAGACGGTGTAAAACCAAAAGCAGTAATTCGCATGCAGGGGTGGGGGAAGAACCCCTGAGCATAATTGGATAAAAATGGTTCTGTGATCCCTTAAGGGGGGACAAACACTTCAGCTGCTGATTGGCACCAGAAACAAACCTTTGCCCTGAAAACAGAATTGAAACCAGCTGCCTGACAGACATATACATTTCCTTCTCAGGGGAAAAGTAAATGGATTACCCAGGAGTTTTATGCTTATCAAGCAACTAAGACAGTCTAAAACTATTAGTTTTCTGATTTCTGTTTCTATGTGATCAGGACATAAGGTTAGACAGACATTTATATAACAAATACATTTATAAATTCTGCATTTTTGAATCAGAGACTTCTTTCTGTGTCTTCTACTGCCAATTCATCTGCAAAGTAGGTATTAGCAAATTGCCTGTAGGGTTATATTTTTAGTGCTGTATTTTTAGTGCAGCATTAAAATGCCTCTTTAGATTTTTGTAACAGCAGGGATTTTCATTTCCATCTATTCCCCCCAAATAGTTTACCATCACATTTACTTGTTATTAAGTCTGGTAAATTTAAAGATGTTGAAATTTTTCTGCATTATAACCATCTTAATTTTTACATTTTTGCAACTCTATTATTAGGCAGATGGTTAGTGTCTTAATTCATTGTAGATACACAGGAGTTCCTTATTCTTGAAAACTGAGTCTATAAGACACCTATTTGCATATTTTACTTTTTTTTCCTGAAAAATCAACTCACAACAAAAAACCTTACAAGAAAACTACCCACATCAAGCAGTACACATAAGAAACCATTGCTGTGGATGCTTTGTCTACTGTTAGTATTGTACTTTTGATGCTGCAGAATTATTGCAAAGTTCTCACAAATGACCACAGAATCTTCTTTCAGTGAGAGATTCCCCACAGCTTGCCTTGCAGACGATAACCTACCTGCTTTGTACAAAAGAATACTGCTCTCTAGTGGAATATAGGAAAGATTCCATGACCTCACCACTTAGCTTCCTCTGCCTGCATTCTGAGCTTTTTGCAGATGAAAGGCAGCTTAGGTTTGTCCTAGAGTTATGACATGTTATGATGTATGGCTACAATTACTGTGATACTATACTGTGAAGTGGCTTTTCTTTTGTAATCAAGTAAGAGAATTTTTTCCCTGCAAACTCCTCTGTAAATTGAAACCAGTGGTTTTCCTTTTTTTTATTTTATTTTTTTTTTGAGAATGCTGATGTCTATATCAAGAGTGTGGAACTAATAACTATTTAATTTACAGGGGAACTCATAATAATTTAGCTGGCATAAGGTTAATTTGGGAATGATTAATAGCTACATTTCTACAGCTGGAAATTTTAATAATCTCTCTCTCTGGAATTTATAGTGATAATATTTTATATTCAGGATTTGCTTTCTGTTGTGATCATTGCCTCCTTTGGAGTGTGAAAGGTTTTCTGAAGCAGGGATCAAGTTGTACAAATCGTCCAATACATTCTGTCTGTCTCAGCGGGTGGGACACTATGAAAACACACATGCACACACAAAATGTGATGCTTTCAGTTTCCTTCCTCCAGGGCTAGTTGTAGATCTGTCATCTGTTTGGCTAGACTTGATGGGATCAGGGCTCCTTTGACAGCATTAATCGCTATCACTACTCACAGCAAGCCTGCAAGCTAGTGAATTGACATGCTGGACATACTTAAAATAGGCATGTAGTGCAGGACTGAAATGAACCTAGCCTGGAATGTACTGTAAGTGTGCATTCAAAACAGGCACACACTGCTTTGAGGTATTACAATGTTAAACCTGGAGCCAGCTGTTTTCTGAAGATTTATTTTCAATGTGTCTTGTCCCTTAGGCACTGGAAAGTAACTTAAAACATCATCTGCAAAAGAGCTGGTTACCCAGTGCCTGGAGTGCCTGGTTCTTGTTTTGGTTTTTGGAAGTGGAGGAAATTACACTAGGTTAATGCAGGAATTTTCTGAATAGTACCTCACTGGATAGCTGTTTAAGGCACTTAGTGTACAGAATGAAAAGAGAGGTGTATGGAAAGATCTGTAAATAAATACAACATTTTTTTCCTTAAAAGAAAGAAGTGAATGGCAACAGTTATAACTCCCCTGCCCAAACTGAATCAAATGAAAAGAACCACAGAACACAGTAAACAAAAAAAAAGGCCTTCTGGAGCAGGCAAGGAAAGTAAGCATAGGATGGTTGCCTCAGAGGTTTTATTGTTTTCTTTACTGGAGTGTCCTCACCATTCAAGTGGGAATTAGAAATTTAGAATTTTCTAAATATCAGTTTAGAAATTTGTGGGATGCCACAATTCATTGGCAACTATGCTGAATCCAACATATCAGAATAGCTCCGCTTCTGAGAAATTCAGAGCATTTGAAACTCTTTCTGTTTCATACTCTTGACTAGTCATTAACAGTTTTGGGAAAGCCTCACTAGTCACAAATCTTACAAACGGGAAGAATTTCCACCTACATTTTATTCAGTAATGTGGTATATTTTATGCAGAGAAATCTCCTATGTTGCCATCACACCAAAATGGAGAAATGGAGGGCTCCTCTCTTGTTTGGCAAACATGGATGGTTATTCATCACTGTGAATTTCTGCTGCCATCTATGCTGGAAATTAATTCCTAAACTAGAATCAACGCCTCCCCCCCCC
>VZTZ01009372.1:33534-58534 GCA_013400955.1 Drymodes brunneopygia
ATGTAGGGGGATTAGGATGAAGAGATTTTCGTCTTCTTTTACTGGCAAGGAAATTAAGGTAGAAAGAGTAGAAGATTAAGTGTTAAAATTATATAAGATTTGCACTGGTGCTGGGAATAGAACACAGATCCTTTGCCTCCTACTCCTGTGCATTAACAGGAGTATTATGCTTCCTTCCCTGGAGTATTTGCAGTCATTCATTTCCACTGGTAATGGAAAGTTTTCCTGGGGGTGGGGAAAAAAAGTAAATGGAGAGTAAAAACAAAACCTTCTGGAATAGAGGAAAACAGAAGCAGAAATCATCTGCAAAATCTGGTACTGTGATATAGAACAAATAATGAACTATGGCCATCATGCAATAGTTTTAATGCATATTAAAACACATATAGCAGAGTGAGTCTAGATAGTTCTCAGATGTCTTTAACACTCAAATTGCAGGTTACAAAACACAGGTATTCATTCTGTGGCATGATGGCAATATTCAAGTTATATATCAGTGTACAGGGGTAACATAGAAAGACTGTGGATTTCTCCTGAACAAACTTTCCATATATAGCGTTAGTACTGGAAATGTGGTTACTGATAGAGTGAGAAAAATTTCCTTCTGCTTCAATACAAAATATTGATGTTTTCTTATTGGCTCAGTAATTATCATTAATTAATTGGGATAGATGATTGTGAAGCACATTAAACATAATAAACACTATTTTAAGTGCCAAGTAATATTGTTATTGATTTACAGTACCTTTTGCAAACATTAGGGCTTTACAGAATAAGAAAAAAAAATTATTACAGCACATGTTGGTTTTATTTTTTAAAGTTGAATTATATGGGTAAATGACAAAATAGTTAGAGTGAAAAAAATCTTTCAAGCCAACATTCAAAGGAAGTCAGGGAATTAGCTGTTCAGCTTTCATCTCAGAGAGTGCAATAAAATCAGAAACATATGAGAAAAGCCACATTCCCTAGAATAGCACATAGTAAAGTTGATAGACGAGGTTATACATCAAAAAACTAATTATACGTTGAAGATGAACATATAACACTTTGAAATGTCTGTAAGTAAAGAAGAGTAGAATCAAAATAGCCTTCATCCACATATCTCCTAGTCTTATGGGTCACAACCCCTAGATATGCACATGAAAGCATTCCTTTTCATATGAACATGCCTCGTATCTAAGTCCACAATTTCCATGGCACAAGCAGGGAGTATGTACATCAAACACACATGGTGGGGAAAAAGACTTGGTGTTTCCACAACCAGAGACTGGAGATCGGGCTGTCAGGGCACATGAAGACCCTCTAAGATGGAAGTGTTTGCTAATTTCTATCTTGGTTTTGTTTTTCTTCTTCATTCTTCCATCTGTCAACTATCCTAAAATATTGTTGTATCATCTCTAAAGAGTTTTACCAAGTGCACAAGAATTTTCGTTGTGCATTTGGAAAAAGGAAATGCTGGAGATTTACATCCCATAGGGAGTAATTGTATATGCTTAAGTGCTAAATTTTATCTGGAGATATCTACTTCAAAAGCATGTATATGTAGGAAAGACTTTGATGCTACATCTGTCTTATGTCACCTCTCACACTATTTCTTCACAATATTTAATATACTGGCCTTACAGACTGTTTTGAGCATCCATATGACCTAGGGCAATGAAATATAAAGAATGAAAAAGGACTATTACAGAGTTATCAGACTGCGTCTTGTATCCAGAATTATATCTTCAAGGTTTCTTGAGTCCACATTAATGTTTTCAGTTCAGGGCAATTCAGGTACTTTAGAATGGAATTGTTCTCAGAGCTTCTGAAAGTTTCCAGATCACAAGTTTGGAGGCATGTGCTATATTCAATGGAAACAGCAGATCCATTATCAAAGGAGGCAGTTCTTGACTGTCCCTTTATTGTAACATTATAATAACTTTACTCTTATTATCAGTGCATCAGTATCTCATGTCCAACTTCTAAATAACATTTCTCAGAAGGGGAAAATAAGAACACACAAAGAAAAGTGAAAGGAATACAATAATGGAAGCACTAAAAAAAGACAGGATTTAGCTTGGAATCCCTAGAGCTCATTAACCCCTGACTGTCTTGTCAAAAGCCATCAAAAGGGCATTTGGTGCTAATATAGTGGTTAAAACATTGGCTTTCTTTATTGACTATGAGCTGTACAAGATACAGAATTTGCAACAGTGGTATGAGAATGGTATTTAGCTTGCATTTCTTATTGGTTTATAATATCCTGTTGATAGGAAATGTGACTCAGTAGTCTTAGATATTTCAGACAGTTGTATCTGTGACCATGAGAAACTGCAGACTTGGCTGTTATTGGTAGGAGAAATGGACTGCTGCTTCATAAGTCCAGTGAAGTCCAAAGGAAATGAACATTAAGCTTTTGCTTAGTCACAGCAATAAGGAAGTATTAATATTTTGTTCTGTTAAGCAACCTGTTCCTAAAAGGGAATATAAAAAATATCTTTCCATGTTTTTGTTTTTTCAGCTATTTGGGCTTCTAGGAGGAACTTAACTGTGCTGCTTAGAATTTTTTTTTTGAGAACCAATTCTCAGGCATCTAATACAGGTGACCTGAATGGTGTCTACAAGGGAGCTGGAGAGGGTCTTTTCACAAGAGTATGTACTAATAGCACAAGGGGTAATAACTTTAAACTGAAAAGTTTAGGTTAGATATTAGGGAGAAAATCTCTAATCAGAGGATTATGAGAGACTAGTACAAGTTGCCCAGAGAAGTTGTAGATACCCCTCCCTGGCAGTGTTCAAGGCCATATTGGATGGGGCTCTGAGCAACCTGGTCTAGTGGAAGGTGTCCTTGTCCATGGTAGGGAGGATTTTGGAACAAGAAGATCTTTAAAATTCCAATACAAAGTGATTCCATGATTCTATGAAAAAAAAGAAATCTTAAACATTTATTAAGGTACTAGTGATGCTTCCAAATGGATATTAATCTATGATCATAACTAATGAAAAATTTACTACTGAATCCTGAGAGATAAAGACATACTGGAGGAAATCTAAGTTCTGTCAGAGTTTGTCCAGCTTTTTCATTTGAATTTAAACAGGGTATGATTCAGTCAACAGAACAGAAGAACAACCAATACTGTAAGGGTGGTGTATGTTATACTTAATGCTGATCTGAAAGATTTTTCCATCTGAAAACTCAATGATTTAATGAGAAATTGAGAGTAAAGTGATACTTATATGTATTTATTTTGGTTCCTGTTAATAAAACAAATTGGCAAAGCTACATAAAGATTGTCTTATCTTGTAGAGATCAGTGTAGAAAAATGTACTAAAAATCCTGTTGTCTTTTTTCTGTAGATGCAGCAACCCTTTGATCGTGGTGTTGGGGAAAGCTAGTATCAGATACCAACAATTTATAGTCCTGACAATTTCTACATTAGCTTTAGGTTGATAGTTAATTAAAACTCAAAAAGCAGACTGTTTAATCTCAAAATGTCAGTTTCCATTCATGGGACAAGATTTTGCAAACACCAGTCAAAGACTGGTGGCAAGTTGTAACATTCATAACTAAAGAGAAAGTATCAGGTCTGCTAATTGTCTCCCCTCTACCAAATGGCATCAAATTTCCAGTCAACTGGAAATCCCTTTTCTATTGCTTCTCTCAATCATGATAATCACCTTTGAATTAATATAAAAGAAAAGGAGAAGGAAAATGCCAAGTGGAAAGAGCAAAAATGGGAGATGGTGACAACTTTCTTACCAACTAGTTATGTTCTGCGAAACTCATCTTTACAGTATCTGAAGCTTTCCTGTGACTGGGTTTGCATTATTATGATAATGTATTTCTAAGAATCTGGGAAAAGTGCTTGATTTTTGACCTCAGTCTATTAGGGGAAATTAGTAATTTTTGCATCACTATAATTTCTGTTATTTCAATGGTTTGAAGCCAGTGTGCAGCAAATGAAAGAACTCTTTGAATTACACTGGTAGTGGAATGTACCACAATGATGTTTTAGGTATGTTATTTCTAGAACTAGAAAGACTTTGATTTAATATGATTTTATAAATATCTGTCACTGACTTCCAGACAAAGAAGTCTCCTTGTTTTACATAAGACTTTAGATTAAAAAAAAATCATTGAGTTCAAAAGAGTTGAAGCTAAGTAAACTTAGTCCATTAGAGGCAAATAGAAGCCAAACTTTCCCCCTAAATGTTTTTACAACATTCACTATCGAAGTTTCCTGTTAAGGAAAATTAATTAAAACCCTCTTGATCTGCTGATGAATGTCATATCTGCTTAAACCATGAACAAGTCATTGTTGGTATGTCAAATTTCAGATCTCAGACTGTGCAATAAGTTTAAAAATGTCTCTAAATTTCCTGGTGAAAATTAACACTCCAAAGTTCTTTCTATGTTTTTTACTTTATTGACAAAAGACCAATATTCCTCTCTGAAAAAGGTTATGAAAACTACATAGATGATAACTAGTCTTCTATGGAGGTCAACACATCTAAGTTTGCAAACATGTCAAGTACTCACTATTACTTTTTGTGTTAAACTGATAAAAAGTAGACACACTTTTTGGGCATACATTTTAAATATGCGATGTGCGCTGACTGACACCAGAAAACTTTAAGAAACTTAAGTATGTTCTATATTTCAGGCTACATAATTGGCAAGATATTTCCTTCACTGTTTGCAAATCTTGTAAAATTTTACTTAAAAAGCATAAAAAATTTATCCCATTGTTTCTTGTTCCTATTTTTCCTATGACCGTGCAATTGATCTCTATTTTTTTTTTTTTAATGCTAGGAGAACTTTGCACTCTAAAAAGTTATTATATATTAGTATTTGATGTGTATGATTTCTTGAAGATATGCAAGACCTATTAACCCTGATAGTCTGGACCATATTAGTAAAAAAAGTTTAATCCTGATTGATTCTTATGTTCTCATAAAATAATGTGGAAAATATGCCTAAACATGGAGTTTATTTTCAAGATATATCTGAATCCTGATAAATATATGCTCTCAAAGTTTGTAGACAAGAGTTCTGTGGATTTCTTGCATGCAACTTTCTTCTCTGTACATATTACCAGAGTATATTTTTGTATGTTCAATTTATTGTTTCTTTGCATGAACTCCTTCCCAGCTCTGCCAAGTGCACTCCCATGTTGAATTCACTGCTAGTATGGATGGATATTGCAAAATAGCCAGACCTCACAGTAGGTTAAATCAGCACTACAGCATTTTTACGAATATTTTCATATTAATAATTACTTTTTTTTCCCTTTTCTTTGTTTTTGTTTTGAAAATTTTGTGACCCTGTTGAAGATGACTAAAGTTTTTTATTTATTCTGACTAAAATCCTGTAGATAAAATCATAAAATTAAAAATATATGTGAGTTGATAAATGTGCTGCTCTGTATTTCTGAGAGATTTAGCACCTTGACATACTACCTGCCCTGCTGACAGTGTAATATGCCTACCTTATTTCAATAAATTAATAGTTTAAGATTAAAAGCTCTGAAATGCTCAAGATGAATTCATCTAGGATGTACTGTGATGATCATGCTTTTGTTTAATCTATATGCAACTATGATAATGCTGTAGTTTCCAATATGCTGCTAATCATGATGCAATCCTGTGCACGGCTTTACCTGATGTTGTTCAATACTGAGAAAATAAGAACCTGTTATTTCATATCTCAGAAAGCAGCTGTTTGCTGGTAGACAAATAACTTCAAAGAACTGTAAGAAAAAAAGTTTGTTCCACTTTTGTCATTGATTTTCCTCATTGGATGCTTTGATAAATAAAAAATCTGTGTCCCAGGCTACAAATGGGATTATTGTCTCAAACCTAACTTCTGGAGGCTTGCTGTATTTCTAAATAATGTAAATCTGCTCAGGTAGTACAATGCTGAGAATGAAATCATTACAGTAAGAGAAAGATGCAGACATTTAAGGAGTTCCTTTTGTGTTCAAAATCCAGGGACAAGTAAAATACTCTGATATGTAGGACACTGGTTTGGAGTTAAGAATAAGAATATTCTTCTTGATTTTGCCAACAATTCACAAACTTTGAGCAAGTTACTGAACCATCAGCACTTCTCAGCTATGAAATTTGAATATTTCTCTTCTGTAACTTATTTTGAGATCTATGAAAATAAGCAGCAATATTGGATATAGGCATTAATATTATACAGTCATTTCAAATCAAATGGAATATGTGCTATACAAGACACTACCTTATAGCTCAATGTAGCTTAAAGGTACCTTTTATTTTAAAAAAATCATCTTATGCAAAACCTCCCTCTCTGTCTGGCCCCTTTAAAAAGGCATTTGGCTGCTCCCCAGTAAACTTACTACCTAATTGCAAGTTGCAACCCCATATTTTCCTTTAGAAACATCTTTAAGATAAGCTTCGTGCTGAAATAATATTTTTCTGGTTTTTCTAAATGTCAGTTCCAGATATATGTATGTACAAATTCATTATTTATTCAAGAATTCACTTCTGCTTAATCTTTTATTACTGCCAAACAAAGAACTCAAGTGGAAAGAGAACTTGTTTCACAGCGTTTCTTTTTTTCTCCTCAGAGCACTGTTTTTTATTGAAGTTCAGGTTCTGCTCATAATTATGCTAAAAATATCAAACTTGATGTCTGTTACTTAATCCAAATATATGTGCAAGAAACTATTAGGTTTGGACCAGGCTCATCTATATTATTGCCATGTACAATAAGAGAAGAAAGGGAGATGCTGAAGAGAATAAACCTTCATATTTTGGAAGCCGGAAGAGATATCTAGAAAGGATTTGAGCATGTGTTCAGGTGATGCTGCATTTTGGGGCTGGGAAAGGAAAGAGGGCACAGCCTCTCTCCCTTAGCCCATGAAGAGTGAAAATATGTAGGTTAGCTCTCCCTTGCACCTGACTTACTGCCAAATCACATGTCCATGCAATGCTATATAAGAAAAGCCACATGTCTTCTGTACTTTCTGGGGTCTGCCCTTCAGTGCAGACACAGGAATCTGATGACAGTGATTTGACAGGCATCCTGAAGAGTTTAGGTGACACTGCAATACTCAGAGTTGAGTCTGGGTTACTGATGACATGGGAAATCCTGACATTGTCTACATGTCTTGAGACCATGGAGTCTGACCATAACTTCCAGCTCTCTGAAACTTCCTACTAAAAAGGTTTGGGATATTTGGGATATATTGTACATATCTCTCATAGCAGTGACTGATTACAGAGTACTCCAAAGCATTGTTAAGAACCAACCTATATTGTATTTTAGCCATTAAATCTTTTCAACCACTTTCACACTGAAGAATGAGGCAGAGCAGCTAAGTTATGCCACCCTACAACTAAAATCGCCAGAGCTGCTCTAGTCCTCCCTGCCTTTCCTCCAGCTCCTTCTTCATACACTCCCCCCACCATCGTGTAAATAAATTATGTTGGGGCTAAATTTATAATGCTTAATCTCAGTCCAGAGGAAAACCATTTTTTGAGGAGTTAATAAATATATTCCAGATTTCCACTGTGCTGGGATTCCTGTATGGCTGTGAGTCCAATACATAAGTAGCTAGATCTCTGTTCTGTCTGTTTAGAAGTCACTCTGCTTGGCTGGATGTATGCTTCTTGTTAAATTTTGCCTGACATGAAAGGGAAGTCATAACTGAGGCTTTGTGGGAGATTTTGTTTGGTTGGTTTGGTTTTAATGATTGCAAAAAAGATCTAGAAGACTGTTATTTTTTGATTATTTTTCCTCTCGTATTTATTAGAAAAGTAGATCCAGTCTAGACTTCTGAGACTCTTGGGAGTGGAGGCTAATGAAGTTACCGCACATGGTACACTCTGGAACTTCTAGCAGGACAGACCATAACCTTCACTAGCCTGTGGTTTCTTGTCTGTAGATCATACTAGTGTGTCATAAGAGAGTAACAGAGGAACTGGGCACAGGCAGTACACTTCCCCTACTCTGCCCTCCTAGCTTCCAGCAACCAAGATATAGAGACTTCCTGAGTTCGATTTTGTTCTTAGACTGGTCACCTCAGTGATTATTGGCATCAGAAGATTTGAGAAAGAAAGGTGTGGAACTCTCTTGGGATAACTAACTAGTAAGAGAGACACCTTCATGCAGGTGATGTTTATCGTTTCCCCAGCACTAGAAGTTTCTGAGAGTGAATAACTGCAGGACAACAACAAACTCATGGTTTCAAAATACTGCACTGTGTTTGGTGGAAGAGGAGAGCTTACATAACTGCAAGGAAAAACTGAAGATGGAAGGGTTTTTTTGACTATGCTGAAAAATAGAAACAAGTTGGAAAAGAGAAAAGCAATTCAAATAAAATGAATATGAAAAAGTATTATCCACAGTATAATACAATACCTTTTAGATAACAAAATAACTTTTATATGATAAAATAACCTTTATTAACATTTATGGAAATGTACAAAATGGTACTTAAGTACATGCTAAATGTCATGCTTTTGAGATTTGTAAGTGCTACAGTTGGTCTAGTCATATTAAAAGTAGCTCCTGAAACACTAGTTGGAGTTGAACATTTGGAATCAGTCTATAAGCTAAGGTATCTGTGTTTTTCATTGGCATCTCCTTCAGGACTCTTTTTTTTGACCTTCAACTAAGGAAGACTCTGTCAGTCTGGATAAGTGTTTCCTCAGCTAAAACATGCAGCACATCAGGAGGAACTGAAAGTCTACAAGTTCCAAATTTCCGCCTACTGTTTGCAAATTAAATACAAATGTGAACAGCAGGAGGCTGACTTTTAAAACAGACAAGTGTTACCACACATTTATAGGATGGCTCCTCTTCAAATCTCTATATTGGCTTCCTTTCACCTTCTGCATCTAATTTAAACTCCTACTTCCTGATTTATGGTTGTTCTATGGCCTCTGCAGCATGGCACAGAAAGGAGATTTATGAAGGCAACAGAGAAAAATTTTGAAGGAGCAAGCACAGAGAAAGTGTGAGAGACTAGAAAGTGTAATCACTAGTGGGGCTTTAAGAGACAGTTGAAAACTGTGTGATGACCTCTAGAAGTGAACAAGCCAGGGAAAACAGTAGCTCCTCTTTACTTCACAACTCAAATTTTTACTAATGCAGTGTCTGAGGACATCCCCCCGCTTTTCAAACTTCTTCTAATTAGCTGTCTGTGTAGTATATATTTAACTATTTCTTGCTTTTTATTTTTCTCTTTACTTCTACCCTAAATTACTTCCTTACTCACATCCTCTTTTAACTTATTATCTATGATAATATTCTAGTGTTTCCTCTGCTGCCCATAAAAATCTACCTGATCTATTTGAGCCATGTCTGTTCTTTCTTTCATTTTTTTCTGCCAAAATTTCCTAGTTTTCTCCATAAATATATTTGCTGTCATTTATCTATAGGTGCTAAAATTTCACCTTTATATCAATTTTCCCAAGGTACTATTATTCTGAATTTCCATTTGCACAAGGAAGTCATGATCTGAAAGTCACTGTTTTTCGTCTTGCTATCAGTCTTCTTTCATCTGTGTAAATGCAATCTCATACTAGTTTGAAGATCACTTCATGATAACTCTTGTAATCTTGTGAATATAGCAAGGACCTTTTTCTCTAGGTATAGAATAGAAAAATTATTATTGGTGACTTTATGCCTGAAAATAGAACTCTATTATAGAGAAAAGTTATGAAAGCGTAAGATTAATCCTAACTTCAAGATGCATTTTGGTTTCAGAGCGTAAAGAGAGAGAGCCTCTGGGAATAATCTGTGCATTTCTATCAAAAGATGTGTACTTCCCACAAACTTTTCAAATCCTTGATACTATTCCCACTTCTTGAAGCTTCTCATGGTTTACCTGCAGAATTTACAGAAATCTTTATTCAGAAAGTAACAACTAGAATCTTTTTCAGCAAGAACAGGATTTTCAGCCCTATGCTTTTGAAATGAGGTCAACATGTCCTAGCATCAGTTTATGGAAGCTGACATTAGTTTGAAGTCGCCCCTTTGGGAGGGAGAGAGAGAGGGAGGGTGGGACAGCATATCTAATAGATGCATTCATGCCTGCTTCTTAGTATGTATTATGTGTGTGTATGTGTGTAAATAAAAAAGAATAGTGTTGTAATGTAAGAAATAATTTGTTGTTTCTATTTGTACACTGACAAGACTCGCTGTACATATATTTTAATATCTATTACTGGCTATTGAAATTACATGGGGCAAGAAACCATGATTTATAAAACTTTGATTTCTCTGGGAGGTAATTTGCTGATAGCTGGGGAAACCCGAACCTCCCAGTTTTTATCTCCTGGCTCTCACTTTAGTGGACTCAATCTCCAGATATATGAATGAAGTAATTCAGGATCCTTCACCAAGTCTGACAGTTGTAGGTACTTAGTCTGCAGTGGTACTGATTCTTACATCTCAAAACCTTCTTGACAATGTTAGAAGTAAGGGACTATTTTTAGTAGTGGATATGGAGCTGAATAAAAGAAAAAAATATGACTTCTGATGAGAGTAGCTTGTACTTCACAGGTATACTTTTCCCTTTGTATTTCAGTAAGTTTTTCTTTTTTTTTTTCTTGCTGAAGAAGTTTTATCTGGATTAAAAACCTCTGGTAGCATTCACTTACATGGTTGGATTGGCTCTTCAGCTGTATGGAATGTGATTAAAAGAGGTTCTGCTTCAAGAATGGCTCTTGAACTTGGGCCAATCCACTTTTGACAAACCAGAGTATAAGGGATATGTGTATGTGCAAGCATGTGTGTCTTTTATTCTGCTTCTTTAAGGCCTGTCTGATTTTGGAAAAAATAAATTTAACAATGAAACTTAGAGTTGCTAGGATTATGGGAGAACTCTCTGTTAAAGAACCATTAGCTATATCACCCAATCTGCTTGACAGCATAGCTCATGGGTAAGGAGATATTAATTTGAGGACAGTTTAGATCCCATGGGCTTATGTGATAGGGGAGTAAAATGGCATAAGGTTATAAAATGACATTTCAGAGGAAATTGAAGAAGAATTTGAATGTATGGCAATCTCACTGGCAACCCTTGAACTCTCAAATTACTTTTGATTATAGTATAATCCTTAAAATTTCAAGTATCATGTCGTAATGCAAGGAACTAATGCTATGCCTGTTCATGCTCCCCTGTATATTGTTAAAAAATTTAACATGTTTTTATGATTGTTTTGCTGTGCTGGAAAGACACGTGTATGTCTCCTTATTTCTCTTTCTCATGCATGTGTGTGCACATATAATCACTTGAAAATAATATATCCTCTAGAAATGTAGAAGACAGTCTTTAACAGTATTTGGGGAGATCAGCAAGTGTATGTTAGGCATAGCCTTAATAGATGTTAGGTGCTTAAATACCTTTAATTAATATCTGGTCTATTCTGGTATTTTGAGTGTTCCTTTTTTGAGCTGGATTTTAAGATTTCCAGACTTTCACAGTATAAATTGTCAGTGTAAGGCTGATATTGTACCTTATTTTTTTTATTTTTAGATATATAAGTGGTCATTTTATCTGTGTCTTTTACATGTTCTTTTGGAATTCTCAATGCCTTTGCAGGCACAGATAGAGTGTTATGTAGGATGGAATTTTAAAGGTTTAGCTTGGAATACCTCTAGGGAGGATGGTAGGGAGGCATGGTGGTTTTCTTGGAGGTGAAGATAAATAATGGATTGATCCAGTCTTATTCCAGGTAAGAGCTTCTTCCTGTTTACTCAATGGCTTCCCTCTCAAATCTTCAGACATAGCCAATTATCCACCTTTCAAATAATTATTCTGTTTTGTGTCCATCCTTTGTGCTTTCAATTCCTGCTCCTTCCATCAAGGGAAAAAACCTATGTGAACTCATTTGAATCCTATCAGGTAAAATTAGATTTAAAAATTTAACCCACCAATGAAAGAGGTTTGAGCTAATCCTGATCAATTTTCTAAATCAGATTAGGACTCACTTACATGATATTTTCAATTGGAAGTTACAGAAAAGTAATGACCAACCAGAAGCAGAGCATCTTTACTGACACATCTATGATTTTAGAATTCCCCTTGATTTCACACAAATTAAGGTCAAGAGCAGAACTCTAGTAAATTTTCAGTGTCGAGGTGTCATCCCAGAAGCTTTGTTTTATGACTCATGCTGTGCACAAATCAATGGGAAACATTTAAAGCCATAGTGCTTCTAAGGTGAAAGCTACATATGATTTATGCATAAATATCTCTATGAATAAACCTTGCTATAGTTCACAATGAGTAAGAGAGATATTGGATGTTTGTGCATGGCTAACAGCACTGCAAGCTTAAGTGTTGGTGGTTGTAGATACATTTTTTTGGAGCAAGTTAAAAGGCACATCCATTTAATTCAAGTCCAATAGTGGTAATCATTGGTTTTAGTTGAAGTAGAAGTTGAGCCCAAAGGCAGCTTTTCCTTTTGTTATTTAAAAAAATTTAAAAAAATAAAAATGTTTCAAATGGAAAAGTTTTGCGTCAATGCCCCTAAGAGGAGTTTAATGAAAAGAACTTGTCAAAATATATGTTGCAAAAACTTTCCTTGTTGAATTTTTTTGAGCTTCAGTTTTAAATACCTTCTTCAGTCTTACAGAGAAATTGGCCTTTCCTAGTTCTTGTTGTGTGAAATTCCTCATAGATGGGACAAAGCAAATTTTGAAGAAGATGCTGGTCCTTACTATATAAGCCATCATCAAAGAGCACTTAGAAAGAAGTAAAGATGTAAAGCTGATTCTATTTATGTTATGCACAGAACCAGCTCTATTCACATGGCCATGCAATTTGTATTCTGTTAAATCTGAATTTTCTTTCACCAAGCCTGAGCTTATTGCGCACATCACTGGAGAAGAAGCTGAATAAAAGAACCAGTATTTACTCCAAAATTATAATTATGAAGTGCCATGTAAGTAAAATTTTATGAGGCTGGCATGTGGGAAGAGGTCATATATCTCTAATTTTTTAGATTTGTCATAAGTTCTCCTGGAAGATTTTTTGTATTTACCAGAAATTTTTCATATGTCATTATTACATATTCCAGAAAGATGGTGCTGCTGAAACTCAGTGTTCAGACAGGTTTTATCATAAGGAGGTCTGGAACCATTTTCCTCAAAAAAAACAGTGGGTAACCAACATTTTGGTTGGTTAAAAATCAATTCTATAACCAATTCAAAAGTTGTAGAATTTCCATCCTTCAACGTGTTCAAAACTGAACTAGTGAGAGCCATGGCTCATCAGATCCAACAGCAGGAGTTAGCACTGGGTGTCTTTCACTAAAGCTGTATTCCTGAGACTATGTGAAGTCTCACAATTGAAGAACAGAAAGTGGGAAGGAGAGCAATTTACAGGGAAAAACTTGGCAGAAAGTTTCAAGAAACTCTTACTTTAATCAGTTTATTTTTTATCAAAAGGCAATGAACATAGGTGTTGAATCAAAAGGTGTTGAATGTAGGAATTAAGATATGATAGTAGAACTAGTTCTGAGTGGGTGAACCCTGCAGAGAGATAGAGATCCACTCTCCTCATTCTTATTTATTTCTATTTTATTTTGCTTAGTAAAATTTAAATAATAACTTCTAAATCTTTTCCTGTCCTTGACATTAATCCCCTATTTCACTGCAAATACAGTCAATATATTCAGGTTTTCTAACCAATTCAATGGGAATGCAACCAGCCACATGTTATGCCTCTCTTTTATCCACTGTTATAATTACAGATATGCCTTTTGGGAAAAAAAATGTATTAGACAAGTGAAAGGAAAAAAACATCCATTGTATACATACATTTGACTACAGATTTATAAATCAGATTTCCTTCCTGCACAGATTTCCTTCATACCAGTAAGAAGTCATTTTCTCCTAATTCCCATGCAGATGAACTGGCTGAAGGTCGCCTTTAATATATGAAGGGCCTTTTTCTTCTGATTTCCAATAGCACAGTGACAGTGGCAACATAATTTTACCCAATCTATAACAATTAAGTTTTACTCTGTGTAGGCACAGGGGTACATTTCCTAGGAGAGCATCAACTCCAGATTTCATACACACATCTGACATGACTCAACCACAGCCTCAGATTGGCATTGCATGTCTGCATGACACAGGGATAAAATATGGTACACTACTTGCACTGTAGATGTATATCCAGGTAAGTCTCACAGTAAATTCAAATGCTCAATGGTTAAAACAGAGCACAAGCATACTTGTAAAGAAGCAGATTACACAAATCTGTAAGAAAACAAGCAACCTGAAGCTTCTTAAAAATAATCTGCTTATTTGTCCTTAAACTATTAAAGATTGTGTATCAAAAGCTTCAGGAAAACAGCTCCAAAGTTGAAAGTCTCAAGTTGATTCAAAAATAAACAAAAATAGAAATCAATGGATAAAGGCAATTACATCCCAAATTGGAGCTACAGGGTTGTAAAATAATATGTCAAAAGACATAATTTTATGAGAAAAAAACTCTTCAATCAAGGTGCAAGACTGTACCTTCAACTGTTTGTTTTGGAGTTTTGAAGTGTTTGTTTTGTTTTGTTTAATTAACTATACAAAAAATTTGCAATCAGAATTTTAAAGTGAAGTCAGAAACGAATTATGACCTACAATATGACTCAAAGTGCTGATGCATTTTGGGAAGGGATAAAAAAAATATTTCCTCCACTACAGCAGTAATGTGTGATATCATCTTACAAACAAAGGATTTTTCAATAGCCTCCAGAACGAATACGGAGAATTTAATAACCAAGAGGTTTTTCTGGCAAATTTGTTGTATACATCTTTTTCTTTATTATTACGGTGCTTTAATTTAATCCACGTAATAGTTTTGTATATCTCATAGTTAACTATTCTCTATGATAATGAGTGAAACTGTATTATACCACTGAGCTTTTATATGGTGCCTATCCCTCCTCATTAGCTCTGAATCTGAGAACGATACCAAAACTTAGTAACAGACTCAATTCACACTGTTTTCCAGCTATATCTTAAGAGAAATATTATTAACATAACTGATATCAATTCTTTACATTGCAGTGAAAGCAAACCTCAGGAAATATAACACTTCAACTGAAAACAGTTCTACCGTGCAAGAAATTTCTACTGGAATCTCCTTCTTCTAGTAGAACTGGGTCCTACAAATGGGCTGTTCTCCTCAGTGAAGTCAGTGGAACAATTCTGTTTCAGTCTCTAACAGAAAAGTGCTGTTAAGAAATAATTCATTACAGTATGTTGTATAACAGTTGCCAAGATTGAATCAATGAAAATGTTCAACTTTTGTTGCAGGGGATTATTGTGTCCACCCATGAAAATATAAGGACCTTATGATATTTAAAAAGTAAATCACCCTTCTGAAAAAGGTTGCTACTTTTATTATAGAATTCAAAGATTTCTTTATTTATCAAAATCTCAGGCTTCAGTCCAAAAGCAACCCCATACTTTTCAAACAACTGCAATACATGCAGACTAAATACAGACATGCCATGCTTCAAAGTATAAAATAAATACTCATTTGAGCAGAATGTATTAATTTTGAGAAAGTGGGAATTCAGGCTGCCAGAAGACAGATCATTCATGTACAGCAGTAGCTCACTTGGAGTTTGGATGACCATTTAGATGCCTGAGCCTAATTTTCATTGGCATGTGAGTATCAGACATTAATGTTTTTATCTCAGGGCTGACTTCTTCACCGTACAAAATTAATCTTAAAATGTTTATGCCAACAAGTCTTTCTGAGATAGGATGATATCTGCACTATATCTAATTTCAGCTGAAGTTTATGAACATTTAGTTCAACAGTCTGTGTTACTTATGAGGGTGGTCTGCTTCCTGTGTTATCCTTTGTCTTGGAACATAACTAATAACTATGAACCCCAAGATAGCTGGGTAGTTCATTGGTCTTTGATGATCTTTCTTTCTACTGGAAACTGTCCTTGAGAAAGTAATTGTATGAAAGAATGCTGATGATGATATCAATCTGGTCTTTGATAAAGTGAAGTGTCAGTTACATAATCCTTGTCTCAGTAAATAATTTCTCTAGGGACAATATTCTTAGAATTTAGTCACCTCAGGTCCATACTTGCATTTAAGTGATGAAAATCTAATCCTCACTGTTTCAGAATTCATGCTTATCAAATCTGTGTTCTGCATATTTATATCAGATGCCACATGTTTTAAAGCAGGAAATATTAAGTTAAACTCTCTTTGGATATTACTTGTTGGAAGAAATGTAAAGAAATATGAGTCTATGTTGAGATGAGGTCTGTAACTGCATCCTGGTTTTTTGGTGCTATTGCACTGCTAGCAATGAGCAAGACCTCTTTGCCCTCACACAGACACTACTATCAGCCAAATTTACTCTTGCAGCTTGGTGGAAAACTTACTACAATTACTAAAACCCCCAAAATTCTGTTGGATTGTGGACATACTAAGAGATATTTTTGTTTTCAGGCACCTTCATGACCATAGTTCATGAAGTGAAAGCAAGTTTTATTCAAATGAAAGAAAGTGCTAAAACCTTGGTTACAAACTCGGAAAGGAATTTACAGAAGGAAATATAAACAAATGGTGAACAAATCTCATTCATTCTTAACAATGAAGAATTTTCTTGGATAGTCCAAGGTAGGAATTTCACTAGCTTGTTCCTTTCATTCTTTAAACTCTTTCAGACTAGCCTATCTACATAGTTCTTTTCTTTTTCGGTCCCTTTTCTTCACATTGGGGTCTACTTACCTCTCCCTTGTCTCAGAACAGCCATGATATTTTTCTGAACAGATTCATCTTTGCTTATGTAGAGATCTTTCCTGAGGCAGGCCCTTGATGTTTTTGACTGTAGTTTCTGTTTCTTAGTATCATCTCTTAATCTAAAAACAGTCTTCAATTCCTTATTAGTGGACCAATGGGAAATGCAGATCTGAGGTTCATTCCAGTGGTGTAGAAATGCCAACTTATTCACATACAAATCTTCTGTGCAAATGTGATGTGTATTTATCGTCATGTTTTAAAACAAGACATCTTAAGTGCCTTGATTTTCTTTTGATTTTTCTTCCTTCTACTGTTTATACACTGCTTTTCTGAGCTTCTAAATGAATAAATGAATGAAAAATGTTCATGAAGGAAAGTTTTAATATTAATATCTTCCCTGGTTGTCATAAGCAGACAGAGAGATGATAGAATTGTACCTCTACTATACTCTACTGCAGTAGAGAAAATACTATCTGCTGTTTTACAGCGTGTATTCAGGTTTTGGTAATAAAGAAATTTCATTGGGAATGTGCCATTAAAGGAAAATATAAATGAGACAAAGGTAATTTTCTTGATCTAATCTGAGAGAGTGGGATTCTTTTTCAGGAATTCTTGAAACCCAGATTTGAAAACCGTGATATATGAAAGCTGGAGTGTCTGACTCTAAAGCAGTCTAAGAAACAGATTCTCTCTAGTGTTTGCTCTCAATTAATGTACAAGACAATTAAGAGATGTAACAGGTTGCTCCTGTTATTTACCATGCCTAGGGAAAAAAAATCAACTGATCTAAACCTGTAAATTCCTAATCAGAATTATTTTTCCTCACCTTTAAATAAAAGTATTTTTTAAATGGCCAGGACCTCTGAAAAAGTGCTTGAAGCATAAATGGGTTTGTTCCATATTCCTTCACAAAAACTGTTTTTATTAGGGATCATGACTTCTGGCATATTTTTAATTCCTACAAGATGAGTGACTCTCCCCCTACAAATCACCAGGTGATTTTCCTTTGACAGCAACAGCTCTGGCTTACTTGCTTGATACATTTGTGAGCCTCTTCAGCTTATTAAACTCACAAAAATTAATTCCTTATCAAAAATTAATATAATAATTTTTACTTGCTGATAATACACAGTGGAATAAAAAAATATTACCTAAGACAGCTATCAATACGAATGTGGCTTTGCAGAATATTGCAAGTTTATCTAAGAAAAAAAGTAAAATAAATGCTAATTTCCAACCACTTGTAGTAACCAGACTCTGACCAAAGAAATTTTTGACAGCCAGAAACACACAAAACTAGACCATCTGTACTACTTGAGTCATCTTCCTTTTCCTTCCAGAAATCAAAAGAAACAGCAGCACAAAATGACAGTCAGTTTCTCAGAGGCACAAGAGAATTTTTAAAAAGGGATTTCAAGTTTTTAATGGTTTCATCTTTGTCAGAGTCTCTCTGGGAAGGGTAATTCATGATCTATTTCAGGGCATCCATTGGAAATTAAATAGAGACATGATAATGCCTGAAAAAGCAGATTTTGTAAAAAATATTAACACACAAACACAATAATAAATTAAATTTGATTTTGATCTGGGTTAAAATTAATTTTGAAATAATTTAATAATTCTAAACCAGGTTTTAAGATTAAGTTTACTTCATTGTAGTAGCCAAACTCAAACCATATATCTATAATTTCCTGTCACTGAACTTAAAAAGAGGTATTTAAGAATTGACAATGTAGTTGACATCATGGAGATATTTTGCTATATTGTGAGAAATGTATATACATTTAAATTTTGGCTATTAACATTCCTTGTATTGGAAAGAGTATAAAATGGCTTTTTTTGGATGTTGTTATTTAATAGACTATATTTTCTTCTTGATCTCAAAATCTCCATTATACGCCTACGCTTTTTCCTGGTTAAGTTCTAGATATTCCTATTAATTAAAATTTGGAAAAAAAATAGGTTAAACTCAGTTTTTTCCCCATTTTGTTGTTGTTGTTTTTGGTTTTTGTTTTTGTCTTTTTTTTTACAGCAGAGAGCTTCCATTCACATTTTTGCTGTTCATATTACCCTGATGCATCAAGTTGTTTAGCAAGATGGTTTTTTTATTTTGTTTTCAGTTGTTTGGATTCTGGACTACCAAGAGTCCAGTCATTGTCTCTGTATGCATATTTTCCACAGCTTCCTATCTATTGAATTACAATGTCATTTGAAATTGAAACTTTTCCAATTTGTAGGAGTCAGAAAGTACTGGAGATCCATCTTAATAGGTAAAAAAGCTTCTTTTACTTCAGCTGTGACAACATTCCATACCTTTTGTCTTCTGAATAGTTACAAATCTTAACCCAAAATAATTCCCTCATCTACTTCCAGATGTGATCAAACCTCAGATTACCTGTTCTGTCAGCTATGGCAGGAGTAACAGACTAATTAGGCCAAATGCTTTGCTGGCATAAATCTGCAGGCTCACTGGAGTTATTCCAGCAAATTACTTGACTCACAGATATTTAAAGGAAAAATAATGAGATATTAGTACTATTAAATCCTTTAGCTTTGCAAGTGTAACTTAAATATGTATTATAATCCAGTGGACAATGTGGGATGCAATACCAGACAGCATCAGAATTTAGAAAAAAAGCTAGGGCATTATTAAGTAATATGACATTATTTTGTCCATGTCTTATCAAGAGTTGATGTGCCATACAAAATCCTAGCCTTTTCTTAAGGCCAGGTGGTTTTTTTTAAACGCTTAGCTAATTTCTTTCATATATATGAAATGATTGTTGCTTTACAGCCATCATAACCTTTCACTCATTACAACCTACAGATGCAATCCTCACATTTTGAAATAAGAGATGATCTTCCATCTCTGCACTAGCAGCCACATCTTGGCAAGTGTGTAATATTTATCTTCTTCTTGGAGAAGAATACAGAAACTAACAATGGAATGCATAATACAACACTATGCCCCATATCTTACCATTCAAGAAACCACAGAAAACAGCCAGATTTGTGAGTAATTTGATTCTGTTTGCCAAGGTCTTGCTGAGATGGTTACTTTCACATGGAATACCTCTCAAGCACATAGTGAACAATACCAGACTTTCTGATCTGGAAGCATAAAAATAGCAGGAGTAAAACAGTTTTAATGAGTGGACTCCTGCAGCAATAGGCCTGCCATCTAAGAAGAGTGAAAACACTTGTTAGTGCTTAATGAGCTCTGAAAACATTTTGGCTTTTTTTTCCTTCAGTATCTCCTTTTTCATTTCATTTTTTATAAAAAGAAACATCTTGTAGTGTCTGTCCCTCTAATGAGTATATTTAGGAAAACGGAATTTTTTTCTTTGAGAAAGGTGAGGTAGGGGGAATCAAGGTAGAAAGGAGACAGACTATTTTCACCAGAAAACATGTTTCTTTCAAAGACAATGTTTTAATTCTATCTTGAAAACAGCTAATTGAAGTTTTGAATTAGTGACACACTTTGGCCATCAAGGCATTCTGGTAGGAGCACTAAGGGTTTGGAGGATCCAGTGAGGTTGAGGCAGTGTGTATTGTGGCCAAAAGCAATAGCTGTTGCACACCTTGGCAAAGGGTGCTTACTTTCATCTGAAAAACAGAAAGTCCCTTCTAGTGCTTAGTGAGGTCAGTTGAAATCTTCCAGCTGGCTCTAATGAGAATTTCATCGGGTCCCTAGGCTTTGGTAAAATGACTGTGGAAGTGAAGAGAAACTATAATTGAGACAATCTTTCCAAAAGCAATTTTGAGCACTTTCCCTGCTAAAAGCATAAAGAAACTGAGAAAGAAGAATAAAGGAGAGCATAGATCAAACTCTAAAGTAGCTCCTAGATTTTTTTCTTTTGCTGTAGAAAATAGTACAAGGAAAGCTGCCTAATCCACCTGTGTTTTGAAATGAAGAGCTAGACACATTTTTCGGTTTTGTCATTAAGTTGACATAACATACAAAGACTTAGGATGTCTTATGTTTTATCATGGAAAAAATTCATTTTTACAATATGGAAGACAAATTACTATTTGATATAGTCTTTCTAAGAAAATAACTACAGCTGTAATTCAGAAATTTCCCATTATCCTTTTAAAGTGTCACTACTATCCAGCTTAAAAAAAAGAAATGGGTAATATCAGGTTTCATTCCTCTTTTGGTTCAGGACAGAACTATGTATAAACTCTCCATCTGGGGAAAAAAAACCACAAAAAACCCAAAAATAAAAACAACAACAACAATAACAACAAAAAACCCAAAAAACACAAAATCAAAGGGCATACCAAAACCAACCATAAAATCAGAACAATGTGAGATTTTGCAAGGTGAAAATTCTTTCTTGACAAATAAGTAAGAAATACGTAAGGGCCCAATCTCACTCAGGAACAGATTGTTTGTGTTGCATAAGAAAAAGCTCAGAACCCCAAGTCCTAATCTCCTGGTAACTATTTCAGAACACATTAGAGATGTTTATTCTCAGAATTTTAATTTTTTTGCTGTTTCCAGCAAATGGCCATAATGGTAGTTTGTCCTATGTCTAAGTAGGTAAGTCTTGCGGCACAAGTAGTCCCTGTGAATGTAACCATACTTCCATAAACACAGATGACCTTTTAACTCACTTTAGTCAGGATGTAAACATGCTTAAAAGCTCAGCATTTACAGTAACTGTGCTTTGAGAGAGTAAATAAAATTTATTTAAGCAAGATTGCAAGATTAGCTCTTTTATATTCAGTTTTTGACTACTTTGTTCCTAATCATTCTGAAGTCAAGCAGAATGTCGCTATTGCCTCCATTCCCACCAGCCTGCTTCTCAGCATCATCTTCTGAGATGGTAAGAGTGGTGCAGATATCTAATTCCTTGTTCATACAGTATTCTGCAATATCTTTTGCCAATCTAGGTCTACAATTTAATTTTGAAAACCATGCTTTGAAAGTCACCTGTTGATGTATAATGAAAGCAGAGATACATACCTTACAATCTTCTGACTTTGAATTTAGATAATAAAAATGCACGTTACATACAAAGTATAAACAAATCCATTCTCTTACACACTTCTTTTTTTCTTTAGGAGTCATGGTTGTCCATCCCTTTAAATCAGGTTTTCTACTTTTTTTAATCATGTAAACTTTACTTCTGACAAAAGCAAGGACACTCTTCTTGTACCTGGTTCTTCCTATGTTCTCTTGTGACTTCCTCCTTTAACTTTTTCTTGTTTCTTAAGATAGAGCAATTGACCATTGCATTTTCTTGAGAAAAAAACTGTCTTCTTCATACCACAGTTCTTAAATATAAGTTAGAGGAAATTGGTATCAATTAGTTCTCCTCAGATGTCTCTATAAAAATAGTAAAATATCAGGACTTAATTGTTGAATGCTGTAAGTACAGATTTCTGAAAGTAAAAGACTTCCCAAAAATCAGCAATATTAATAAATTTTAAGTGGGGGTTCCCAAGTATTTAGTTATATTGGCTCAATTTTCCATATGCTTAAGATTTTGTATTTAAGCCTTAGAGGAGCAATATGTTTAAAGCTTCTCATAAGTGAGCTACTTGTCAAATTACAAGTTAAATGAGACATGAAAAATTCTCATCCTCACTAATACTGCTTTTTTTTTCTTGGTCAGGATTGAAATTCTTAAAGATTTGGAGCTCCAGTGGTCCAGCATATTGTAAGCTATCCATCTTTCATCTAGTAGTATTCACTATCTTATTAAGAGCAATTTTTCACTTAAAAATTATTCTTGATATCATTAAGGATGATCTGACATCCTCATTTTGCATTGAACTTGTTCCTGCCATTTGGTATTTATGTTCTTCTGTATAGTTAGTTGGCTGCCTGGGATGACCAAATGAGTGAATGGCATCATTTCAAAGATATGCACTCAGTTTGACATAGTAAGACCAAGTAACAGCTAAGTACTTTTAGTAAGAAGTCACTGTTCCTTTCACTGATATTCTAGGCAAATACACAAGGAAAAATTGCTTCTCAACAACTGAGCTGTTAAGGATGAGCTCTGTAACCAGCTGTAGGTCAGGAAAAAGGGAAAGAAGTGGTAATGCAGGTTGTTTGCTATGTTGTTTGAAAAAACATCCAAGTTCTATGCTCAAGTCTGTAAAAGTCTGCCTTTTGATACCAATTGGTAGATCTTTAAACTCCAAGCATATGTTCTCTCTGTTCAAGCGTAGTAGTGCTGTGATCTTACAGTCTTTTAAGTTTGTAGTGACCAGGTGCATAATAAATATGCATAACAATTATTTTTATGAGATAGCTGGATGTTTGAACTCTACTGGTAATGCATATCTCCATTCCAGGCTTGTGTTCAGTAGTAAGAACTGTAAATGTGTACCTATGTTTTTACAAACACTCATAAGGTTATCAAGCCTCTCGCAATATTTGATGTGTTCTTAAAGGTTTTGTTCCTGAGTGCAACAACCTGCAGGGGAAAAAAATATGAACTTTTTATTCTTCTCTTTTTAAGTGAAATTGTCTATTTTTCATTACTCACAGGGGAAGACTTAAAGAATTCCCAGGCACTTGGTAAAGGATTAGAAATAAACTGTCTAAAAACATTTACACTAATTGTTGACCAGGGATGAGGTCTTTTTTGCCTTTTGCACTCTATGAATATGACTGGATTTTATTAAAAATTCTTAGTTCATGTTGAGAAACAAGAAATTTTTTTTATTCTATGTTCTTTTGATCCTTTATATTGAGAGTTCAAATACAAATAAATGGAAACTTAAGGAAACATTCTTCTTTAATCTCATGACTTTCACAACAACACTGAATAGTCAGTCACTGTGTAATGATAAAGGGTAATATTCTCTTTATGACAATCCTGCAGTCCAAACTAATGAGTAACAATCAGCACAGATTTATCAAAAATACATAATGCTGAAGCAACTTGATAGTCTTCTATGATTCTGTAACACACTTTCTTGAAAGAAGTGAGCCCCTGACTGCAGTGAGGGTTTTCATGGTATCTATGACTTTCTGTTAATAGAAAAATTAGGAAAGAGAAAGATGAGAAAAGAGGGCAACCATTGCGGAGCTATCTGTGAGAAGCTGCATCAGTTCTTGACATCCCTCAAAATGAGCATGAATCCAGTGGCTTCCCACTGGGTGTCTTACCTCCAGGTCTATATCAGACACCACTTCTCTCACTTAACTTCTCTGTTCTGGAAGTGTGAAACAAACAATCCTTCCCTGCACTTTTTGATCTGAATCTCCCAACTACAGAGTGGGAGGCTATCACTGTCTCTTTGTAACTGGGGCAATCCTGATTTCATTTGTCCATTGGGTTTCCCTTTCACCCACCTTCTGAGGTGTAGTATGGTTGAAGGCTTTAAGATTGGCTGTCTAGGTCAGGAAAACAGCCTGGGTAAAACCTGAGTTTTAAAAACTTTAAAATTCTTTTTAAGTCATTGCAGCAAAAACAAAGACTGTTTCTGATCTGAATTAATTCTTTCATCTAGTTGATTATATTGCCTATCAGCTTTTATGGCAGTATGACAGAAGGATCAAGTAAGTAGGAAAGGGCTGGATGGGCAAAACTGCTGTCTTGTTTGGATCATCAAAAGCCCTTGTGGATCTATATTGTCATATTTTGAGAAGGAGATGGGTCAAAATTTAGGGAAATCAGATACAGGGGTGTTTGTTCCATTAATCATTTTTGAAAAGGTGATTTTTTAATTTTTTAATTTTATTTTTTTATTAAGAAGCAGTTTGCTTTCAAAGTTTAATTTTGCAAGTATGTAAGTAGCCAAATATTTTAAGAGGTGGTACTGCACTGGAAGTAGTTAGGTTTGTTCTTAAGCATTTTCAGAATCCAAAAGGCTTCTTCTGTTTATTACATCCTGATAGCAGATAATACCAGGAAGGAAGAAGAAAAGGATTAAAGCTGACAAAAGTGCAACAAATATGAATCAACGTTATTTTTTTTTCTTTGCATTTACAAAATTTTGCAGTTCAGAACATATTACAGTAAATTCCTGTCTTTTGCACAAGTGTTGAGTACAAGTGCATTAATGCGTGAAGAGCAATGTGATTTACCATGTTGAAAATCAAAAGAGGAGCCTTTCACCATCAGAGAAACATCATTGCAGGAGTTGAATTGTAGAAAACAAATACATGTTTCTTTATTGAGCAACCCATTGATGCTCATATTCTCAGCATTTTCTGTAATGGTAATTTCAAGTGACTAAGTGTGAGTGAGAGTCAGCCTTAAGGAAAGATAGCTTTTTTTAGAGTGACATTGA
>VZTZ01009372.1:63534-105243 GCA_013400955.1 Drymodes brunneopygia
AAACAATTCACTGGTTCAGTTTCTTTTTCCCCAAGAGAAAGGCATCTGTAAAGAAAAAAATTTTGATTTCTTGAATTCCTTAGATTTTCCCACGTTAATACTTTTGTTTGTTTGCTTTGCATGAGGTTTTATTGCAGGTTTTTTTTGCTGTAGGTTTGTCAGTTTGCTTTTTTTTTTAACAGCTATGGAATATTTGATCATGGGAGGCACTTGACTCCTTCTTTTCATTGAGCTTACATGTTTTCTGAGTGGAAATACTATTTTCATCTACTCCTATTTATCTAGTTTTCCAGCATTGCTCTGGCTACTTGCCCTGTGTTGTTGAGGCTGCTTTTATTTATTTATTTAATTATTTTAAATTTGAATGAATCCACGTAAGAGCTAATTCATACAGACTGGAAAGTTCAACTTTAAACTGGTACTCACAAATATGTGAGGTCTTATCATAGGCAGATATGATTATTTAGAAAGGTTTGGCTGAGTTTTCTTGGTCTGACAGTGCAGCCATAAGTAGCCCATGTGAGTCTGAGATGTCTAAATCAGCACGTATTAAGTAAAACAGAGACTATACTGATTCCGTACTGGAATGCCAGTAGTGAAATATAGTATATATTGAAAGTACTCACATATGGAGAAGGATGCTGAACATTTGGAGAGGTTCCAGAGACAAATACTTTGAACATTATGATCTTCCTTATGGTACAAGACAGGAATTGAATGTATTTAGCTTAGCAAATAGAAGGTTAAGGAAGGATTTGCTGTTTATTTCTGAACATGTAAGAGCTGACAGTTTCAGCATTGCAAAGGAAGATAATTTACAGCTTATGACATAGGGCCAGGACACAACAGATCTGAATTTTAGTTTTTTTCATGAGCTTCTTCTCAGGCCTCAGGCAAATTACTCAAGCTGTGCTTAACTCAATTTTTGCATCACTTATGTAAAGTTCAGTGCACTAAACAATAATACTGGTCTCAAGGAAAGAATGTTCAAATATTCTCCTGACTGTCTTAGGCTCTCTAGAGAAACCTGGAAATCAAGTTATTCAGTGATTTCAGTGGTTAACTATCTCTCAGTCCTGTTATTTCTGTGGAAATAAAGAACGTCCGCTGACCCTCATATGCCATTATTTTCCTCCCTCTTCTACTGGGCACATGCAAAGCATGAGGTAACACTCTTCTCCAGAACCTTTGGCCATTAATGAATGGTTAATAACCGTCGCAGGGCAGATGATAGTAATAACTCATGTAGAGATTACACAGGGTCTGCAGGGATTAGTTTATGTATATGTTCTACATTAAATTATTTAGTCTTTGAATAAAATATAATTCCTATCATAGTCTACACCATTGGAATTAAAACAAGAAATTGGGAAAAATTCTTAATAGTATTTCTCTATTGAGTGCTTTTCAATTCTAATTTTTCAAAGTTTAAGAATGAGGAAAATATTTTTTCTGCAAGAAACTAAACTGAGATAACCGATCTTTCTGGTTACTGTCTTCTTCGTGATGCAACATGCTGGGTTTTGTCATTTAAATATTTGGTGATTTGGAATGATTAATCCTTCCACTGCATTCTTTTTTTGTCCAGCACAGTGGAATGTGACTGTGACAACACCAAATTAGAGACTTGAGCTTTGCCAAAATTAAAAATAACTATGATTGCTGTTGCTTAATTGATTATAGTGCAGGATGCCTAATTTGAACAAGTATTCACCTTCAAAATTATTCCATTTTTAGACTGTAAAATATCAGAGCTTTGTTTATTTGGCTAGACTTTCTCATCCAACTTTTCTTTATATATGTAATTACATGCATTTAAAATGCCAAAACTGTCAGAAGTAATAAGTCTGAAATCTTGCTGCCTTATGCCTTTCACAGAATCGTGTGGAAAACTGGATTTCTTCTCCAAGACCACACATGCATCTTTCCTGTGTCAGCTCATTGATGGAAACAGACTGTGACAAATCAACTTCCCCTGTAGTTACAGAAACTGGATGTGTAAATATCTCTTTTTTGTCAGTGTGTGTTTTGTTACTTTGTTTGTTCTTCCTCCATCCCCAGCTATGGAAAGGAAGCAGGAACTCTTCAGTCCTGTATTCTGTTCAGTTCTTGGGCTGCCCTGAACTGCATAAGGATCTGGAACTCAGCCACAGCTCATGTTGTTTCAGGATTTTTCCCTCAAAAGAATCAAAGCAGAAACCTGTGGCAAAGTAAAACTACTTATCTGTTTGGGTAACACAGCTTTGCTCTTTCTGGCTGTATGAGAAACCAGGAACACAAATAGGGGGGAAACTGCTGCATGGTGCAGAGGAAAGACAGTACAAATGACCTGCAGGATGTACACTGGAATAACAGTGCCAACTTTTTGTCATCTCCTTCTTTGACCTCCCTCCTCTCTGACACTATGAGTCGAAAACAAATGCCCTAATGTGGAATAAACAAGGATTCTTAGCCTAATATTCTGCAATCTAGTTAACAACTAGGGCAGAGAGCTGGTGACTACCTTCAATTATGTTCCTTGTGGGTTGCTAGCTTGGAGTTATGGATGTGTGATAAAGTTTCATATTTTTCTAAGTGCTTTTGGCTTCATCCCCAGTCTAGTAGGGCCCTGACATTTAATCTTTGATTCATTCTCACACAAAATGCTTTGTTTGGTGTTGTGAGTGATGGATGAAAGTGGCATTAAAAAAAAAGCAAAACAAAAAGAACCCCAACCGTCTCAAAAAGCTAAAAATCATTCAAATAGACTGAACAAGAGAGGATTAGAAGCGACCAGCTGGCTGGAATTTAATTGGATGGGTTTGGTTAATGTAAGTAAATTTGCCAAGATTTAATCTTCTGTTAGGTCATCTGTTTCCTCCTAACTAAACATATCTTGGGTATTTATAGCCATGAATGAATTATTATTCCTTACCATCTCCAAAACTTCTTTAAATGTCAGTCATGAGTGAAAATAAGGAAAACTCTAACGTAATCTCCTGACATCAGATGGAAAAATGTGAAGGGAAAACATTTTCTGTTTTGCTTTTCCAGAGAAAAATAAAGTTTAACAACCTTCCTTCCTATTTTACATTTAAAAAAAACCTCAACCCAAAAACCTTCACAGAGACATATTTCACACTGTTAAATGTTAATGAAGTATTATGCATTGCTAAACTCAGCTGTATAAAAATATGTTGTGTCAGTAGAAAAATCTGTAGTGAGGAAGTTGCTTGCTTCACTTGGGCTGAAGGAAAATGTACCTAATCACTACTTACTTACAAAAGAAAGCTTGTAGTCTTGTTCTGTTTCCAGTCTGCAGGTCAAATGGGCTGTGCCAACAGGTTTTTTTACTGTATACATCCTTGCGGAACATTCGGACCCCTCAAATCATTTACCTTTTCTCCAGATCCAGCTTTAGTCTTTCATGAGCACAGGCCCAATAAAATAAGCAAGAATTTTGTCAATTAATTTAATGGTTGCCAACTTAATTTCATATACTGAATTCTACTGGTTATGCTGTATTAAATTGCACTCCTTATCCTTTAAATTTGCTATATTGAAGATTATTAGAAATCACTACTCAATTCACTGACAGTCGGCAATCCTTTTTGTTTTGAATAGAGATATAATTCTTTACAGTTGGTTGGTTATAAATTAAATTTTTGTAGTATCCTTTAGCATATGTAACTACAGTAAATATGCCAATCCACCAATCTTTTATAAGAATTATTCATGTTTTTCTTTATCATTCTTCCCTATCGACTTCAAACTTTACTGATTTCTTTCTTTGATGGGCACACATGATGGTCTTTGTGATGTTCCCTGATATCTTAGTGTGTTTTGTTTTCTTGCAGTGGTGCTGATTTTGAAATTGGACTCCCTTTATGTTCAGGAGACAATGTGGCACATTATGGAAACATTTTCCTTTCTCTAGTACTTTATATTGCTCAGAATGAGAACATTATCTACCAATAAAATACACATTATGAAATGCAAAGCTTGAATATTTGAAGCTATGCAAACAATAGTGAAGATTTCTGGACTAGATGCTTTAGGGCCTTGCATGTAAATTAGCTTCAGTTAAAGGATAATTTCAGGGTATTTAAAAACTTTTCAGAGAAATTATCCCAGCCATCAATGTTCAAAAAAAAATGGAATTGCAACCTGAACATGGAGTTGAATCTGAGAATTCCTTCTGAGTACTGTTCACTTGTAACATATATTTAATAGCTTTTACAGAATGTATGAAAGGGTACACTGACCCCTGCAAATTGGAAGAACAGATGCAAGTGGACTATTAGTCCAAATATTTATCCTGCCAGTGTTGCTACATCTCCCTTTTACAATAAACTGAACTTGCTTAAGTTTAGGATACTGAATGACCATACAAACCGAGAGGTCAAATGGAAAAAAAACCCGTAAATCAGATATTCTGGTCATTAAGGTATTCCTTTATCTATCTTGGAACAACTTCTCCTTCTTCTTTTGATTTATACTTGTCATCGCATCTGTGCACAATGTTTCTTTATTAGCAAAGAGAATAGCAGCCCAAACTGCACCTCTATTGATTACTGTACTCCTAGCCTCAGGAGAATCACTTGTCATCTTGTACAGACTATGATGTTTACTGCTGCAGAAGGAAAAAATCTTCACTGTTGCAAAACAGTTTCCATTGATTTAAGGCTATAGCATTCTAGTAGCACACTGTTAAATAAATTCTAGGGCTTTTCCTTCTGAATTTTCAGGATGTGCTCTCAAATTATTGGTATAGAATGCAGACCCTTCTCTTTAAACATTTCTCGTTTGCTGGCTTTGCCAGTGATATTACCAGAGAAGAAGGCTTGTCCTACGGCTGGAACAACACTGCTATTCCTGCTCAATGAAGGCCATGATCCTTCTTTAACTGGCTGGAGTTTGGGATGCTGACAGAAGGAAAGATGATGTTTTCTTGTTTGTACAAGTGCCGCACCCCTGAGTCCTGTCATTCTCAACAAAGACTGAAATTAAAAAGAGGCAAGAAAAAACAATTGCCCCCATCCCAGAAACTCACCAACAAAATATACACACCACTTTCCCACTTGAAAAGTACAGGTCTGTGCTGGCAAACAAAGAATTCCTCTCCCTCTTTGTGTCTCTTAATAAAAAGAAGCATTACATCTTTGAGTTGATAGAAAGAAGTTTTATGAAGATATGAACAAAGAAAATTAAAAACCTAAATTGCAATAAAATTGCAGATCAAGGGAAATTAGTAGTGGCTTCTCCATGTTTTAGTAGAATACTTCATTTTTTTTCATCCAGCAAACATGTCCACAAACAACAGTGAAGAACAAAAGCTGTGATTTATATATAAGGACAGGTATACATGCACCCCTGACCTCCTGCCTCCTTTCTCACCCTCAGCACCAGAAGCAATTTATGGAGAACAGTCTAAATAAACATTAAGGAGTCAAGGCCACAAACTGACAGCAAGGAAAATCAATGGCTCCAGAAACCAGATAGTAGGTTCAATAAAAGAGATTAGGTATCACAAGCTAGTGTGGGACACTTACAGGTAAATGTGGCTTGCACTTCATCTGACAGGGCTCTCTCATCATCAGGATAAAAACTGTCATAGGAACAGAAGCACACTGAGTAGCCAGTGGAAGATGCTCCCTAGCTGCAAACACTAAATGCTGACCTCTGAATAAAAGGGATTTATACTGAGGCCAGAGGGAATTTACAATTGCTTTTCCGAAATCATCTCACACACCTGTGCCTTTGCCCATAGGAATTGTTTCAGAGATATATTTGGAGAACTCTCTGGGTTTTCTTTGTTTGTTTTACTTTCCTGAATTATTTTTCAAATCCTTTCCTTTCCCTCACTGAGTTAAACCTCCCTCTGTAACCTGCCCAGCTACAGACTACACTGGGGTGGTAGCTTCAGCTGAAATCAGTTCAGTGAAGTCAGTTTCTGCAGCACTGCCTCAGCTGACTGAAATCTCCCATCAAATGGGCCAGCTCCAGAATCAGCATGGAATCTTTCACCTGAGCCCCCTCTCTGCCTGAGCTGTTTTGGGTGATGAGAGGAGCCATCCTTATCACTTAGGCAGCGCATATCTATTTTTTCATGCACTGGGACACTGCCTTTTATCAGATCATAAATGTTAATGTTTTACTATCTATTATCATCCAGTCACCAGTGCAAATCTAAAGCTGAATGATAGCAGCAGTCCATATTCTATAAAGACCTGTGACCACAACAGAATCTAATATTGTGGTTGTACTGGGTTTTGCCTGATTTTCCTTCCTAGCTATTTTACAAATAGGTACACACCTTCTGTTTCTTCAGAAACCCATTAATTAAACCCTTTAGTTTAGTTTTAGTAACTCTTAGGCTTCTCTGAAAGGTAGCAATGCAGAGACCACATAAGTTCCCTCACACAAATTCAAAAGTAGATTTCCAGGTTATGCTACAAAGGTTATCTAAACTACATGCTAAAGTAATAAAAAGTGAGGGGAGAGGAAAGGCAGGTGACATCCTTCCCACTTAAGCCAGCCTTCCTCCCTTCCTCCCTTCCTTCCGGAATTCCTTCCTTCCTCCCTTCCTCCCTTCCTCCCTTCCGCCCTTCCTTCCNCTGCCTCTTCCTACCTTCCCTCTCTTTCTCCCTTCCTTGGTTCAAAATACCCAGAAGCATGAATTCTAATAGAGCAAAACAAGGTATTACAGGTCAAAAAAAATCTTAAGCTTCATTTGGATTCAGTCATCCATCAATGTCACTCATAGGTCAATGCCTGTCAGGGACAGAACAGCACTTCACAAATGAGTAGACTCTGCACTAGCTTGAGTTTAAATTTGATATAAGACAGCCTCATGTGGACTGCATTGTAAGTGGTTTGTGAAATGAGAAAGGTGCCAAGTCAGAAAACAGCCATTGCCCTGATGTAAGTACTATGAGTGGTTTATGATAGAACCACATAAAAAAACCCCTGTGTGCTTAGTAACAAGTGCACACATCTTTGTATAGCAGAAGACCTGTTTGATCTTTCCAAACTGCCACTTTTTTCTAATCTGCAAGGATTGCTAGGGTTTTATCTGCTTTCTAACTTTCTCAATCCTGCTCCCAACTTATACTATACTTCACTAAGCTTGACATTTGAAAGAAAATGCATGTGCATTTCATCTATTAAGAGTGACCAGACAAACATGCCTTCATCCCTGAGAAGCACGTCAAAAATAAGTCCATTCTGTTATGTTAATGAAATCCCCAGTAGCCTCAATCTTCATCTTTACCTTAGATTCCAAGGAAATTAATAGTTTACAGGAGAAGAGCAAGATATACATCCTTAGAATGGCTTGTTATCTTCATTGATGTTATTTATGCCAGTCATAATGGACTTTTTGGTGCTAGATGGGACAGAGAGGGAGACAAATGTCTTAATCCACATTTCTTCAATCTAAGAAAATCAACAACTGTTGTCTGAGTTACCTTCTCAGTGAGATTTACGTTAAGGAAATTAAAACTGTAGATTACACCCAGCCAGAAAAAAAAAACAAAAAAAAAACCTATGAGAAAAAGACCTTGGAGTAGTGTCACTCCCAGTTCATATATAAGTGCTTAAAGCACTGAGGCAAAGCAAAATTTGACTGAATCACTGATATTTAGGCAAGTGCACTAACTACTGGGCTTTTTCTTAATCAAGGTTATTGGCATCCCTGGAACTTTCATCTAGATTTGTGAAATTTTATTTCTGGTCAAAACTGCTATTAGTGTTTACTAATTTTTTTTTTTTCCATTTTGGTGAATCAGCAATTTTGCAACAAAATATTTTCATTTTAGCTGAGATCAGTTCTGGATCCCAGAGCGGCAAAGCAATTCATTGTTGGCACTGGATACCTAGCAATAACACTGACCCACTGAACAGTAAACTGT
The DNA here is from genome assembly GCA_013400955.1 of Drymodes brunneopygia. Classification (NCBI taxonomy): domain Eukaryota; kingdom Metazoa; phylum Chordata; class Aves; order Passeriformes; family Petroicidae; genus Drymodes; species Drymodes brunneopygia. The sequence goes on from VZTZ01009372.1 coordinate 71,427, forward strand.
GCATTCTTGGCACTGGAAGTCAACCACTTATGCACTGATTGAGTTTTGCTCATTTTCTATAAGTAGAAAAATTATTCATTTATGAAAGGGAGTTATTCCCTGTCATCCAAGGCCTGGAAGCTCAGAGTTATTCCAAAGCTGATCAGTAAGACTGAGTTTAAATTTAAAATTTTCGGAAAGCATTTTCCTGGGATTTTGCTTTTCCTTTAAACAGTGTTGCTCTGTTTTTTCCTTGTTTGTTCCAAGACTATGTCACTGCAAAAGAAACAGGTTTTTCTCTGTCCTGTCAATGATTACTCACTTCTGTTCTCATGCTCCTCCCTCATCTCTGTGAGTCTATCTTGAGGCACACTGTTTCAGGGTATTGATCCACATTAAAACAATTTTTTTTACTGGCTTAATTTTAAACTGGATCAGTTTACCAAGTCACAGAATGATTGATAAGTATGAACAGGGTGTACCACAACCTGACATGTCTCTGTGGTTTCTCCATTCTTTTTTTTCTTTTTTTATTTTTTTCCCTATCATAGAAGCCAATAGAATTTCTTGTTTTTGTGATGCTACCATCTCTGGGAGCTGTTAGGCTGATGGTCATTTGTGATTTATTGAAATATCTGAATTATGAAAAATACATCAAAAAGTGGAAAAGACCAAGACATTTCATAAGTCAAAAACCAATATCCACAAAAGGTTGCGGTTACTTCATCTGACACACACATAGCACTAGCACCTTTTCACTGCAAATGTCTCTGAAGAAAGTCATAAATCAGGGTGAGCTCATTAAAGAAAGTTCACTTTAATTCAAATAAGAGAGAATAAAGGAATATGCTCGAAGTTTGTCAAGTTCCTTTACATAAGTGTGAAGACTGAGATTGAACTAGAAAAGCAACCCCAAGATATATATATATAAGTTAGGTAAGTAGAACTTAAAGCAGGAATTAGTATGGATCAGAACTCATCTAAATTTAATATCTATTTGCATTTGCATTTTGCTGTAGTGAGGATTAAATGGACAAAACATTTAACTGTCTGATCACCAGAAATTCTATGGCCATGCCTTCAAAGTAGCTCTGGCCTCTGCTCAACTGAGCAGTGTCAGAGGAGGAATTTGTTCTGCTGAAGTTCGAGGTTCCTTGACCTTGCTGGAATAATTTATGGTGGTCATACATAATACGTTGAAGTTGTAATAAGGCTATTATTCTATTTATGCCTACATAATATGAATATGAAGTAATGCTGAATCAGAATGGTAGAACTGTGAGGCTACATAAATGGGGACACAAGATAAATGCACAACAACCATGCAGTTCAAGATGATATTGTAAAATGGATATAGAAGATGGGGTATTCAATATTTCCACAGTGGTGTGGAACATACTACTTGACCATGGCCATACCTAGGGATCATAAGAAGAGCTAAACTGAGGAGGTAAATATTTCCACATCTCTGTAAGGAATTTGATTGTGATTAGTTTTCATTACAGGAAGAGCTGAGGATTGCTTCTGTCTTCAGCTGGGAGAGTTTGGTTCTTATTTGCACTAAAGGTGCATCATCCTGACTTGGCAGTAAGTGAAATGGAATACGTGTGCTCTATGACCATTAAAGGCTACAGTATTTTTATGACATTTGCCAGCTTCTCCTCAGTCTTCCTTGCACATTAGAAATCATATTGAAAATCACTACTAACTTTTCAAAACTTGAAAATAGCTTTGTTCTACTTTTACGCGGTAAATATAATAGAATTTTGGAACAATGTTACTGTAGTACAAAGTTTGTCATGACATACATTCACCTAAAAGGCTAAGTTCAGGCTATGACACATTAATGTGGTAAACCTTGCAATATTTTCTTTCTCCTTCTTCACAAGGTAGATGGGGATAACGGTGCTGCTTACTGTAAGAAAAATAAAAAGCATAAATTTACCCTGTTCGAAATTTGATAACTAAAATAGCTCTGTTCACATGTAAATGTTCTAACCTGTATTAGTGCATCCTGAATTTCTTTCTTGTATCTATTTTTGTACATCTACAAGTTCCAAATCCTGTTGCTTGACTGTAAGTGGATTTCTTTCCATGTTGATCACTGTGCCACAGCTCCTGAGAATCTAGCCATGAAAACAAATTTCTTTTGAAGAACAGGAAGACATTCAAAAACTTTGGGGCTTTTTGCTTGGTTTTTTTTTTTTTTGGGGGGGGGGACCCTTTTTATGTAGTTTTGAGTAGTAGTAGTAGTTTTTGGTAGGGATTTCTTTTTGATAGTTTTGGGGGCGTTATTTTTTTTAATTCTTTGAAATATACAGGATACACTGTAAGAGTTAGACACATCCCTCTGGTAAGTCACCTTCTGTACAAAATCATATGGTACTTGTCTTTTCCAAAGGCTAGCTTTATGATTTCTCCTTTTGAACCTTGATCTGGGTTATTTATTTTGAAAGACAAGATATATTTTTGCTGAAAGTCCTCTCTATCTTGGTCGTTTTGATTACTTTTTTCTGAGGCTTTGCTCTTAATTTTATCTGTTTCTAAAGTATATGTTGTAGAATAGATGAGCCAGCCTGACAGTTCTATTACACAGCAAAATAATTAGACCATGTATATATTACACAAAATTACAGCCTCATAACTATATAGTAAATTTGGAAATATTTTAGAGTTGTCACCTGGAAGGCTCTATTCCCATACAAGTTCAGCTGACAAAAGTAACCCAGGTTCAATTATGACTTGGTAAAGGCCTGTTTTCAAATGTTTCTTGATATCCAGGGGTTTTTGTAGAGATATGTTGGGAGCATTCAGATTATTCCCATAAGGATAAAAACACAGCTGTGCTACAGTTTTGAAACTTATACTGGAGAGTGCTTGAAACTGTACAATTCAGCACTGCTTTGCACTTAGCTAAAGCAAGTGAAGCATGGCCAGTTCAAGGCACCTTTTCTGTAAAAGGGAAACTGCCTTTCTTATTCCAATGAGAGAGGAAAGAGACCTGATGGCTTCTGGCATAGAAAGAAGAAGTGAGAAAACAAAAAAGAGCTGAGGGAAAATGAGGGACAGAGCTTTGGAGAGCAGAGTAAGGAGCTTCTGCCTTTGCCTGGGGAGGAAGAGAAATAGGAAAGACTGTGATGGTATCTTTGCTGAGAATGCACCACCCTAACACCCATGACAGCAGTCAGTCCTGTTTTTCCACAGCTCTGGAATAGGAAATGTAAGTAGTAGGGCAACAGGTATTTTCCTGCCCCTGAATTTTTCAGTTGTAAACAACTGCCCAGCTAGCCTGTGCCTAGAGTCAGTCCTGGAACATAACGCATACACTGTAAATCAAGCAATACAAAAAAATCCTGCTGCCAGATTTCTTGTGGTTTAAGCTGCATGTTCATTTGAGGCTTTCAGATCATGTTGAAATGAATGAGTGTCTCCCTCGCTTCCAGAGCAGCTGAATCAGGCTCTGCTTTGCAGGGGTGAATTAATAATTCACAAGAGATGAAGTAGTAGCCAAACAGAGATCACTTGGAAATAACCAACTTGGTTTTACCCAAAAAATTAGAAGGGGTTTATGAAGTAATTTGTCTCTCTTTTTCTTTCTCTTTTCTTCATTCCTGTCCCTGAGAGAGCTCCATTTTCCATGCTTGCTCTCTAGGTCAACTTGGGAATGATTTTCTCAGCAGTGAGCAGTGTGTATGTCTCTGGCAGATTTAGCTTATTATAAATGCATTCCCCTTAGCAGCTGGAAAGAAAATTATCAACATCCAGAAACTGAGTGAAAATAATAATGGCTATCCAAGAACCTGGATATAACAAAATACTGCAATGCTGAGGCATTCTAAGAAGCTCTGTTAGGAGTCTCCCTTCTTTCCCTCAATGTTTATCAATGACTAGATATTATAAGATTTCCATAAATTGAACTCGTATTGAAAAGTTTTCCATGTCAACCCCTTAGGGCAGATGATTATAGGTTTGACCTTTTGAGATTCTGTGTATTTCCCACTTAATCAGTGCTGGAATGAGTTGCTGCTAAGTAGGATCTATAGGAACCCTATGGGAAAAGCAAAGCCATCTAAAAATAATGAGTGTCTTTCCCCCTCCCTCCCCTCCTCTCATTTTGAGCTCTATTAGGCCATGATAGCAGTCTTAATCTAGGCTACATAAAAGCATAGTATGGCATGTGATATTTGTGTTATATTGCGAAAAAGAAGTCTGAGGAGGGCTTTTGGCAGACTAAAATATAAGTGAAACTTTACAACATTGTTAAAAAATGCTTCACTTCCCACCTGCCCCTTTCTTTCTTTACATACTAAAATTTGGTTGAGCTAAGGCCTTGTGAGGATTACAATATCCAGTATCTATGATTTTGAGAGAGTGATTGGCTCTCTCTTGCTTGGAGAAGGACCATTGCCATTTTGTCTTGTTACAATAACATGCTTGGTGGTTTAGATATAATCTCACACAGTAGTTCAGTCATCAGTTCATCTCTCAGTAGTTGAGGCCTGTGGGTTTTTTTCCCTGCCATACACTTTGGTTTCTTCTCATCCTCCCCCATCTCGTTCCCCTTCAACCCCCTTCCTTTTACTCCCTCCTCCCCCCAAAACCTGCCTCTGAAACTGAACAGCATAATAGATGTAATTAGACCTTCAGTAATAGGACTGAATGGAGCAGGCAATGAGACTCCTCGGGAAGCAATCAGTACATTGGGTCCCCAGGACTGAAACTGCATTTAACAAGGTCTGGGGCTTAGGGATTCTTGGTCTAGGCTTCTGCTCCTTCCACAAGAGAAAGCCCTACCCAGAATGCAAATCTTCATTTACAGTAGCTACAAAAGGGAAGAAAAAAACATTAGCCTCTTTATTACACACCTAATGAAGCAAACTGTATCTGTTGATATATTTTTTCCTGAGCACTTAATCAACTGTTCACAAATGCTGGTAAGCATAAATATATATTTAATCTGCACTTTCAAACTATTTCTTGGGGTTTTTTTCCTCCATCTATGGAAGAAGAAAGCCTTAAACTTTGTCAAACTGACACTAGCATTTTTCCATGCAAATTTAATGATTTAATGATTGTTATAACGTTATTGAAGATACAGTTCCTTTTGATGGGAATGTAGATGTGGCAAAGTTTACATGTGGTTTGTTGATTTATGTTCCTAACTGTGTCAGATGGTAATCACATGAAAAATTTACCTTTTTAAAATTAAATTCTCTCATCATTCTGATCTTATCCCTACCTAATTGAACTCTCTACCTCCATCCAATTTCCCTTCCATAACAGGATGTGGTGTGTACTCTCATGTAATTTCCTTAGTTGTCATTTGTATGACCATGCACTTCCTTATTTCAATCACCTTTTACCCTGATCTTGACGTGTATGGAGAGTAAAGGGAGGATTTCTGTCTTCAATCAGGGTCAAATCTTTTGCATGATGTAGGACAAGAGACAGGGAGAAGGTGGTAAAGTCACACAAATCCAAAAGGAGAAAGATGTTTCTGAGGTGACTGTTTACAGAAGGGGAGGACAGAAAGGCTTATAAACCTTTCCTTGTCATGGCCCATGTATTGAAAGCAGGCAGAGGTCAGCATACTGCACTGATATTGGCTAGAAGCCCACTCAAGTACACAGCCAGTCACCCACAGGACAGCTAACCTGGGCAAGCACCACATTCCCAGTGTGGCCTTCAGGCTGTGCCATGCCATCCTGTGCTATTCTGTGCTGTGCTGTGTCACATGCATCCCTTGTCAAATTCAACCCATGCCTGGTACTGGAGGAGCCTGCAGCCATCTCTTGCTTGTCACTGCCGTAACTTGTCCAGCATGATCTTGCCCTTGTCAATCATAAGTTAAAGAGTTCTTCTGAGAAAATCTTTAGGAACAGAGTTGCTTTATTATAAGGAAATTATACATGACCTCAAATGAATGAAAGGGAGAGTTTCTCTGCATGGACAGGATCTGCTCTGCATAGCATGCCATGAGAAAATACACCAGTACTCTGCCTGATGCTGCATGAATGTGGGGTGTCCAGCACCTGAAGAGTTGTAAGCTGATACTTGCCACTTTTATTCCTGTTCTTATTTGGTCTTATTGAAGCAGTTAAGTAACTAATTTTCTGTTGAGCCTTTCCTACTAGGATACAGAAAGAACCCTCTGATGCCTGTCTCTCATCTCACCTCGCATCACTGCTGCTGTGTGCCCAGTGCAGAACAGCTATGGTTAGAACCCTTTACAGGCTTTCCTCCTCTGTTAAAAAAGACTTGTGAGATATACCTGATTGGAAAAGAAAAGGCTTCAAGGTGACCTAATTGTGGCCTTGCAGTGCCTGAATGGAGCCTACAAGAAAGGTGGAGAGATGCCACCTACATGCCCTATTCATGAGGGCATGTAGTGACAGGAAAAGGGGGAATTGGCTTGAAACTGAAAGAAGGTATGTTTAAATAAGATATTAGGGGAAAATTCTTTTTTGGGAGGGTGGTGAGGAACTGCCACAGGCTGACCAGAGAAATTGAGGAGGCTCCATCCCTGGAAATGTTCAAAGCCAAGCTGGATGGGGTTCTGAGCAATCTGGTCTAGTGAAAGGTGTCCCTGTCCATGGCAGAGGGGCTGGAACTAGATGTTCTTTAAACTCTTTCCAACCCAAACCACTCTATGATTCTATGATTATGTGTCTGCCACCAGCAAAGCTGCTGCCTTACCTAGAGTAATTTCTTAAACCCATCCCCCCTTACAGTCTTTTATTTCTCTGACACAGGCTCTCAAAATCTTTGTATTTCTCTATGAAGAAGCAATATTTCTCACTTCTCCACCTGAAAATTCCTATTTCCTCTGCATTTCCACAAATCTTCTCTTCATGCTTACTGCCACACATCATGTGGTCTGTGTTTTTTTCAGGTGATGTATTTTTCCAGGCAAAGTATTAGCAATTTACAAGTTTTCTTTTTTCTTGAATTTTTTTTTCAACCCAAGTACACACTTTAACAGCAGATATTTAGAGACAAGTGGCTTCATTCACCCAACCTTCACCAGTACACTGTTAATACATGGATTCAAAATGACACTGATTATATACCCTTTGCCTATATCTATATGCAATAAACCTTATATTTACTTCTGAACCAAGTCATGGATTTAAAAAATATTTGTTTTCCTTTTTTTTCCAATTCGCCCAATTCTTAGATTTATTTATTAATTTTAATAGCTTTCTGGGATATTCACTGTGCAAACTTCCGAACTACATAGTACGATGTTTTCAAATGCCATAAGGGCAATGTCAAATATTTCAGATTTTACTCTTACAGTAATGAAAAGGAATAATTTAAAAGTTAGGTTGCATGCAAGTGCAAGACTTAGAGATATTTGTTCACTTCTTTATTTAAACAAGGGCATAAACAGGAGGTTAGAAGGAAAAAAATGCACACATTTTTATTGGAGGTGGAACAGGAAAGGTTTTGTGCTGATACTAATTTTTTTTTTTTGAGATACTGATAATGCAATAGAGTTTTCATGTCAGGAGTCACAAAATAATCTCAGTACAATGCCTCCCCATTGTTCTACAGTATTTTCACTAGGGTCTTGGATCAATACAAACTAGCCATGCCTCTTTGACACGGAATTGTCCTCCAAATCTTGCCATGTGTTTCTTAGGTCTTAACTAAAGGGTCCTTTTGTTGTTATCTTTGATCCTTCTCAGTGACTGAATGAATCTGTAGCTGCATAACACCGAATCTCTACTGATCAACCCATCCTTGTGATACCTTGCTAAACTAGCTTGAAAGTTAACTTATATCAATACAGCAACTTGCCTGGGCCCCATGGGTGCAAAGGCCTAATTGAAAGGAAGGGGATAATCAAACTGTTGGCTTTGACTACAGATAATGAGCACTGCTATGGGAGAAAATCTATTATCAAACTAACCCCAAGAGGCTTGAAACAGAGTAGCCTCATTCTACATGATTAAAAGCTTTCTTTCAAATCCAGAGGATACATCTCATCCAGAGACATCAGAATTACAAAGGTGCTTCTAAAGGTGTGGTCAATCAACAACACTGATATAAAGTACCTAAACTCATGTTGCCTGTATGTAATTAATTTGGCAGGATCAAGGAGATAAATGGTTTTCAGATTACTAAAAAATTGAAACATCAGCTCTGGTAGTGAAAAAAAATCTCAAATATTGCAAAAAATTAATATACTAAATGAAGTTGTTAGTTACAGGTACAGGCATTTTTATATGAGTTCAGAGCAGTAGTTCACCTTTTGCCTATAGACAGAAAGTATTGAATGCTTAAGGAATTTGAGAAACTCTATCAGAAGTGATCCTCTCAGCTACAGAAGTGTCAGTGGACAATACCAGAACTGGTGTAGTGACTGCTATCCCATTTAAGTTAACTAATGTGCAGCCAACTTTCCCTGCGTCCTTGTTTCAGCCTTCCACTGACTTTTCTGTATCTGCATCACAATCCACAGTTTTAGTATTTTTAAAAAGTATGTATAATAACAATGTGCTTTTAAGAATGAAAATCTAGTTCTAATGCTGAGTGCAATAAACAAAGGGAACTACTTTTTAGTTTACTTGAGACAGAGTTGTTTGTGAACTAATGGATTTTATTTTCTCTTCCAAGTGAACTGTAAATGTGGCCTAAGTTGGCTGTACAATGGTGAACTGTTCATATTAGTTGAATCTATCTTAAGGATTCCTTGACTGGATTTTAGGTTACATGTATGGTACCTTACTTATGAAAAAATTCAGTATTTCCATGTGCATCACTTAACACACATTAATTTCGTAGCAATTTGGTGTCTTTTCAAGGTAGGAAATCAGACACAAAGTTATAGTTGGTAGCAATTTTCAAATTCAAATGGGTGGGTTCACCTTGTTTGGCTGCCAGATGCCCACCAAACCAGTCTATCTCTCCCCTTCCTTAAAAGAACAGGGTAAAAAATCTGAAAATAGAGGTGCATGGGTAGAGAAAAGAACAGAGGGATCACTCAGGAAATACTGTCATATGAAAAACAGACTTCAGAGAGTCACTGATTGTTTTCGGCTGAAAGGGATCTTAAAGGTAACCTAGTTGAGACATCCCTGCCATGAACAGAGACAGATTCAACTTTGGCCATGTTGCCCAAAAGCCTGTTCCAGCCTGGCTTTGAACACTGGATGGGGCACTCACAGTTTCTCTGGGCAACCTGTTCCACTGCTTCACCACCTCACAGTAAACCTAAATCTACTCTCCTTCAATGTAAAGCAAATTGCTCTTGTCCTGTCACTGCATCCCCTTGCTAAATGTCCCCCTAGAGCCTTCTTGTTGTGCTGTTTTTTCTGGAGTATGGTTAATTTTCTTCCCAGCAGCTGCCATGGGGCTGTGGTTTGGATTTATGCTGAACACAATCTTGATGTCTTTGTTATTACTGAGCAGGGTTTATACAGACCCAAGGCCTTTTCTGCTTTTTGTACTGCCACTCTGGTGAGGGGGCTAGGAAGTGCATGGGAAACTGGGCACAACCAGGACAGGTAGCTCCAACTGACTGAAGGGATATTCCAGACCATATTGACATCATGCTCAGTACCTAAATTAGGAAGGAAAAGACAGAAAGGGGAATGTTTGGAATGATGGAGTTTTCTTCCCAATTGACTGCTACATGTGATGGGACTCTCTTCATCTGGGGATGGCTGAACACCTGCCCGCCCATGGGAAGCAGTGAAAGAACTCTTAGTTTTGCCTTCCTTGCATACACAACTTTTGCTTTACTTATTACACTGTCCTTATCTCAACCCACAAATTTTTCACTGTTACTCTTCGTAATTTTCTCTCCCATCCCAGTGATGGGGAAGTGAGTGAGCAGATGTGTGGTGGTCCTTGGTTGCTGGTTGGGATTAAACAACTACACTTGCAGGCCTTCTCTGAGTACTGGAAGGTTTCTGTAAGGTCTTGCCAAAACCTTCTGTTCAACAGCCAGAACATTCCAAACTCTCTCAGCCTACCTTCATAAAAGAGGTGCTCCAGCCTTCTAATCATCCTTATGGCTTCCTCTGGACTCATTCTGATAGGTCCATGTCCTTCTCATGTTGGGGCTCCACTGAGCTGGACACAGCACTCCAGGTGGGGTGACACAAGAACTAAGTAGAGGCACAGAATCCCCTCCCTGGCCCTGCTGGCCATACAGCTTTGGATGCAGCCCAGCNGTCCTCCTGGTGGGCTGGACCACCAGGAGAGGTTTCTCTCCTGAGCTTTATTTGATCTTTCGCCTAAGGAGACCATCTCTACACATATGACTGGTCATGTTAAGCTTCTCTCATCAACCAACATCCCCAAGTCCTTCTCCTCAAGGATGTTCTCAATCCCTTCTCCAACCAGCCCGTATTTATGTTTGGGATTGCTCTGCCTCAGATGCAACACGTCGCATCTTGGTCTTGTTGAACTTCACGATGTTCACATGGACCCACTTCTCAATCCTGTCAAGGTGCCTCTGGATGACATCCCTTCCCTCCAGCATTTCAACTACACAGCTTGATATTGTTGGCAATCTTGCAGAAGGTGTAAGATTTGACCTTGATCCCACTATTCATGTTGCCTACAAAGATGGCAAGCAGTGTCAGTCCCAACACTGACCCCTGAGGAATGCCACTCATAACTGGACTCCACTTGCACATTGAGCTGTTCATCATAACTCTTTCAGTGGGGCCATCAGCCAATTCCTTATCCATTTAGCAATTCATCCATCAAATCCATGTATCTCTAGTTTAGAGACAAGAGTGTCATGCAGGACAGTGTCACATGGTTTACAAAAGTCCAGATAGATTTGGGGAAACTGAATTATTTAATTGCCAATCAAATCAGACTAGAATGATCATATCTAAGAAAAGAATCTAAAATACACTTTTCTCGTCCCATTCCCTCAAAATTCTATGGGAATTTACCATTATATGAGGTCATGGTCAATATAACATGCACTTGAAATAGAAAAACATACACACTATTTCATCATTTTGTGCCTTGCTGTCGCTTCTGACTCACAGCTCTGTGACAGGCACCAAAAGAAAGGTACAGGTCCTTCCTTTCATTTGACTGTTGAGGTAGAAATCATGAACTGTGGGAGCAAAAATTTGCACGGGCAGCAACAGTGAGCATAGAGGGAAAAGTACACTAATGAGATGTGCACAGCAAGTGTATGGTATAGAGGAGGGCTACAGGGGTGGCTTCTCTGAGTATCTGCCAGAAGTTTCCCCCATGTCCAACCGAGCCAATGCCAACCAGTTCCAAGACTGACCTGCCCCTTGGCAAGACTGAGCCGTTGTCAAATTGGTACTGCCTCTGGGAAAATCCACTTAAGAAAAGAAAAGTGGTACTGCAACAGAGAAAAAAGGAGTGAGAATATGTGAGAGAAATTTCTCTGCTGACACCAAGGTCAGTGCCAAAGGGGAAGGAGGAGGTGCTGTAGCTGAGATTCCCTTATAGGCCATGGTGCAGACCAGGGTGAGGCAGCTGTGCCCCTGCATCCCATGGAGATCCATGGTGGAGCAGAGACCCACCTGCAGCCTGTGGAGGACCAAAAAAGATGGATGTGTGCAATGGAGGCTGTGACCCCATGAGAAGCCTGTGCTGGAGCAGGCTCCTGGCAGGACCTGTAGCCTTGTGGAGACAGAAGCCTGCAAAAAGATATTTCAAAACGTAACTATTGTCCTTTGGGGTCTGGAACAGACCCAAAGCTCTGCATTTTCCTAAGGGCTCCTGGCCTGAGGCTCTCAGCAGCACTTGGTGGTACCCCTGGCAGGATCCTGCTGACTTCTGCTGCAGGCTTTGACCCTGCTGGTCAGGTGACAGCCAGAGACACTCCGAGAAGAAGTTAACCACACACCAGGCAAAGAGTTGAGAGGGGTCTTTAGTAGGAAGTTCTGAGTTTATTGGGCTCAGAGAGGTCCAGGGACTAAAGACAAAGCGATAGGGCAGAACATCAGCTTTTATACAAAAGGGCTAACCAATGGGGACAGGGTTCAGGGGCGGAAGGGCGGAGGGACAATACAATGGGGGCCAACCAGGGCAGAGCAGGGGAGGGGAGAAGGTGGACAGGCCAATGGGACGTTGAGGTTGGGGGAACCTTCCAGAACATCATGAATATGCAAAGAGAGGTGGCGGGATAACAGACCAATCATATAAACCGAGTCAACATAACAACAACTGGAAGAAACTATTACAAGCTCAGGGGTGGAAATGCTACACAGTGGTGCCTTCCCACCACTCGTTCGGATTCTCTGCTGCTTCTTTGGCCACCCCCAGGGTGGCTTCAACCACCGCAACGGGAGCCCATGCTGGAGCAGGCTTTCTGGGTTTCATTTGTGACCCTGTGGGAGACCCATGCTGAAGTGCTTTGTGCCTGAAGGACTGCACCCCATGGAAGAGACCCACGCTTGAGTAGTTCATGAACTGTAGCCCACGGGAAGGGGGGCTCATTTTTGAGAAGTTTGAGGAGGACTATCTCCCATGGAAAGAACCTCAAACTGGAGCAGAGGAAGCAGTCCTGCTCCTTGAGGAGGAAAATACAGTATAAACAATGTGTGGTGAATTGACCATAACCTCCTTTACATGTCCTTTGGCACTATTAGGGGAAGGAGTTAGAGAAAGGGGAATAAAGTTGAAAACTGGGAATAAAAAGGGAAAGCTAGGAGGAAGGTATTTGCAAGATTTGTTTTTGTTTCTCATTATTCTTCTCTGATTTATTGATAATAAATTCAGTTAATATCCCCGAGCTGAGTCCATTTCATCCATGATGGTAATTGGTGAGTGATCTCTCCTCATCCTTATCTCAACCCACAAAGCTTTTATTATATTTTCTCTTGCTTACCCAGCTGAGGAGAGTGAATGATAGAGCCACGTTTTTAAGCCCACGACATCCAGCCAGGGTCAACCCATCAACTGAGCAAACAACACAGTTAACAGATACCTTAGTATGCAGAGAATAGAAGAGAAAATTGCAAGAGGCAGAAGAGATTAGGATGGTAGAACTAAATAGAGTAAAATCTAAGAGGGGACAGACAAAGGAAAAAAAATACTGAACATAAGGTTATGGAGAAACCACCTAATTTGGAAAATAAGATCCCTCAGTTTTAATTTTAAAAGATAAAGAAAATAACTCTAATAAAAATAAGAAAAAAAGCATGACAGATGGTCTGCAGAACAGCTGCATTGCACTTTGCTGCAGCTGTTGTTGGATGCTTAGAACTAAGATTTACCATGACATTATGTAAGGCTACAACTCATATCAAGGTTTCTGAGTGTGATTTGTCACTTCTTTAAGCTCTTACAGTGAAGAATCACTTCTAAAATCAATTCTGGTTCTCTTAGTTGCCCTTTAAATAACAGCCCTAAAAAATTAAAACAAAGACCTTGGGATCCCTTAAATAACCATGCATTTTATTTCTTATTAACTCCGTACACAAAACTAATGCAATTGTGAAATGTAAATTTGGTTTGCTTGCCAAGAAAAAGAACACACTAGTACAATCTGGTGAATTACAGTCAGCCAGCTCCTGGATCAGCACATCACTTGCCTCTGATTCCTCAGTTTCAAGGCTGCTTTTAGGGGTTTTGCCTGCTTAGATAGACAGGTCTCAACCCTGGACTTTTGCAAACAGTTATACTATAAATTGCAAGGGAAGTTTATAGTAGGTCTGTAAGTGGGAGAGAGGGAGGAAAGACACCTCCCATGCAGAAGACATGGGTATGCTTCTTAGATGAATGAGGGTACCTTGTGACTTGCCATCTTGCACTATTTATTTCATGGATGCATTCTGTAAAACTACTAGACTTGCATCGTGTTTTCCTTAACTGTGTGGCACTGAAACACAAGTCAGAAGACGCCTTCTTCTGTGTGCTGCTGTGTGACAGGCAAGTATCTGAGCCAATAATCAGTCATGAGGTAGGCTGAGTAGAAAACTTGAAGGTCTTCAGTCCCTAAGAACTTTACTGAACTGGAGGCAGCATGTACCAGCATTCATTGGATATTGGGGAAATGAGCACTCCATGGGCTGTGCATCAATGCCCACCTTTGCATACTGAAAGACAGCAGATGATATTCAGAAGCTAGCAGATTAAATTGGAAATTTTTAATTGACAGCAAGAGAAGCAGGATTACTGACATGATTTCCACTTATTTTTTGAGCTTTGTGATTGGTAAGGTGGTTAGGGATCAACCAGTTCATGAAGGGACTGTGTTTTGTCCAGAGAAAATTAGAGATAGTAGCTAACAAACCTTGCTATGTCTTGTGTTCCTGAAACAAAGGGGGGCTTAATTTTTCTCTGCAAATGGAGAACAGAAATATTATTTTGCCATTATCTGTCTGCAAATGAAAAAACAAAATTCCAGAACTGTTCCCCTGCTAAATAGTTTTGGTATTCTCATCAAGTTATGAAATATTTCATAGACTTATACTTTTAATAGTTATCTCAGGATAAAGAAGAAAAAATCATTTGACTTTTAAAAAGCTTTGATAGGGAAAATATTCCAGTTTGGAATACAAGTTAATTAATTATCTTTCCAAGGTTGAAAGATTCAGTTTAAATAATGAATTGCAAATCCTTAGGAAGTTAGAGCCACATACTTTAACTTGTTCTAGTGATCATCTTGCTTCAAAACTCTTGATTTTCATCATTGGAAAAACCTAACTTCATGCTAAAAATTAAAATCTGCAAGTAAGACAGTCTCAGTAGTTTTGTGTTCATGTTTTGAAGCTGGGCTGTTTATACCAGAGGATACACTATTTTTACCAGCTAATTTTTCATCATAACATGCATTTACAATACAAATGTCATATCCAAAATGTAAACAATATGTCTGCATTTAATATCAATCTACCTATAATAAAGGAATTTCCTTAATTAGGTACTATTTAAACAGATTTTTTCAAAGGTTTTAGATACTTTGAGCAATAATTTAATAGTTTTAGATATGTCTGCTACTATACACGAGCTACTATATCTTTTAATTTTATTGGAAATTAAGATAATTTCCTTATGGTAATGGGCCATGTTCACAATTTTCTGGATTGAAAGAGGGAAGGATGAGGCAGCAATAGGGATAGCAAGTCAGGTAATAAATCAGAATCTGCCTAAAAAGCAGGGAAGGCTGGGGAAAGCAAATACAAAATGACAATATGAAGTTAGGGAATACAAAATGAAAAAATATCACTCTTTGGTAAATGAGATTATGAGTATTAAAAACATGAATATCATCAGGGACTGATGGTACTCTTCACACTGCTGAATGATTGCCTGCATTTGATTCTCACAAGAGACTGCACTAACCCTTCTATGTTCAGTGCACAAATCAGTTCCTCAAGTTCTCAAGGATATTAATTTCAGACTCTTAAGAAAGGCTAAAGCATGTTTCTAATGTCACAGAGGACATATAAATTTGTGTATTGCTATTAATTTGCTAAAATTTTAAAAGTTTGGAGAGACTTATTAGATGAAAAATTTAAAACTAAAAGATCAAGTCCAAAAAATAAGAAAAAAGTCTATAAGGATAGCTTTTTATATAAAGTTTTTCCGTATAAATTTCAGCAGCCCTTTCACCAATCTCTTTCTCTCAGAAAAAAAGAAATGTAGCAGAGAAAAAGAAAGCATAAGAAATCGAAGGTAATTTATAGATGGTGATGGTGTTTGATGGTTTATCTAATTAACACATCTGGTATTTTTTGTTTTAATTCTATTTTCTGCCTTCAACTTAAAGCTGTGGGCAAGTTCGGGTTTGGTTTATTTTTTTAAATTTTGGGGTTTTTTCTTCCCTTCCCACAACCTTTCTGGAACCTTCCCGGGGCCTTCCCTTCCCAGAACCTTCCTGAACCTTCCTGGAACCTTCCCGGAACCTTCCCAGAACCTTCCCTTCCCTTCCCGGAACTTTCCCTTCTTGTTATCTGTGGGGACACCTGGTTGCAATTTTAATATAATGACTACTGAAATAGCCATGTTATGTTTATCCTGTTTTTTGAAAAATGTGTGAAATGCCTCCCAAAAATAATGAATATCTGAAGATTAAATTCTTCACAGAAAATTCCAGCTTCAATAGGTTTTTGAGATTTTATACACTTGAAAAGAGTATGTAATGACTGAAGAGTTTAGCAGTCTTATGTAATGCCTAGTCTTATAGTTATATTAAAAATTCATTTTATTTTGAATTGGGTAGAAGTGGGTGCTTTCAAAACTTCACAATATTACTACTAATGAATTATATTCTTTATAAGTATAGGCTGGTTTTTTTGTTTGTTTGTTTTTCAAAACTGCTTCACTTTAAAGTGCTCTGAGATTGTTGTTTGCAAAGCTCATGACCTTAAACAACTTTAAATGAACAGTTCTGTGCATCGTAAACATTCATATGTCTCTGCTTTTAATAGAAAATTATCTGTGTAGTTTTATTTCCCAGTTCAAATGTAACAGAAAAAATATTGGGCTTCATAATTTTAGTATGTTGATGATGTGCAGTGAATTATGTTCATAAAAATTTTCAGAGACTTCAAGTGCACTAGCCTTCTCTACACTTCTGCATTAATTGTCTGAGTCATTTGTTCTTTGAGCTGTGCATACAAATGTGCCTGCTATATGATCTCTGGTATCTCAATTATAGGAAGTTTTCTTAGTTAGCTCTGCTATATCATCCAAACCTAATTTGTGTTTCAGAAGAGCGAGGGGTAATTCCATTAGTGTACTTACTCATACCTCTTCAGAAGAAGGAAAATTGTATGGTATTTGTGACCAAGCATGTCTTACAGTTTTACAACGCAAATCCATATTTTAGTTATGACTCCAACCTTGACCTGAGAGTTAAACCCAGTGTTCTATCCATTTACTCTCTGAAGCCTGAAACAGGATGCGCATGTGAAATAGGTGTTTAGAAGTAAGTTTTCTCTGATTTGCATACTGCCATATTTGTAATTATTTTTGTTTGACATGGTACAACTGCAAGTAGCATAAAATCAAAGGCAGTAAACCAGTAAATTGTTTTGCTGCTTGCCTGTTAGCAGCATGCTAAGAATCCTAGAGTCATTACTAGGCAAACCGACAAGAATTTTAAGCTCCAAGCCTGAAAACAAATTTTCTTTATTCCGTCCCCCACTTTTTCTCTTTTAATGGAGACACCATATTTCATGCCTTCCTTTTCATTCTTTGAAATTTGTTCATCCCCTTTAATACGCTTTGAGAGGGAAATGGTTTTCAAGCTTGTCAAAAGGTTTGTTAGGCATGGATAAAGAGTCAAGATTGTTGACTTCTGGAGCAATTAATAAAATCACAGATAGCCTATTTCTTGGCCTGTTTTCTCAGTTCTGCCATGAGTGCAATTATCCACAATGGATAAAAGAGGGTTAGAAAGTTAAAGTTTATTCTATGAAATATAAGTGGTTTTAATGCTTCTTTATCAGTCCTTCCCAGGCAGATTTTGTCAGTATCTTGAAACACTCATATTTTTGCAGTTCTGGAGACACTCTTAGAAAGGAGTATTTTGGAGTTTAGTATTGTACTTTTAATTTTTCAGGTGGTTTTCTTAAACAAACACAAAAACTGAAAAATTTCTCTTCCAGCATTCACAAATAGGGTTTTGTGCTGAAAAAATTTAACATACAGGGGATTTTAGTTGATATATTTTATTTTTAATATGTACTTCCCCAGTGAGATAATGTTAGCACTGTAACTTCACTGCACACTAAAACAGCCTTTATTATGCTGGATAAGCAGGCCAGTCTCCTTTTAGATTACACTTTTAAATTTACATTTTTTTGCACATTTTCCTGAACCTGAATTGTGATAGATCAACTAGGTGAAAGTAAATGAGATTTTTCATTATTCTTAATAATGGAGTGCAACAAACTTGTGATCAGCTTTAAAAGCATTTGATCGGTTCTTATATAAGTTTCCACTTCATATAACAAGTCTGTTGCCAAAGTTTTAAATGAAGAATGTGCTTAAATCAGACTGAACATGCTTAGGAACATAACAACTTATATAACTGCTCTGGGGCTCCTTATGTAATTTTTCTCTTAAGAGGGATAATGCATTTCAAACAGTAGCAATTACTTGCATTTTGAAATAACATAGTTACAGGGAGGCAGGGCTAACTGCTCAAGCTCTCACTCATTTACAAGTGAAACTTTTTTGGCACTAAAGATTAAATATATGATTGAAGCTGAGGGAAAAATAAATCGTAGTCAGGAGTATCACAGCTCTTTAATTACTGCAGATGACACATCCATCCAGCCCTGGTCACTTAAGTACATAATGTAATATGTTCTTAATGAGATATTTAATCAGGGATATTAAAATTTCTTATTTTCTTAGTTCAAGATTTTAATTGATTTAAATAAAAAAATAAAAATATCAAACATGAACTAAAATGTAATCAAAATTATTCTGCATTTTGCCTTTTGCCATCTTGCCAAAGAAAACTGTCTTTGAAGAGACAGTCGAACAGAGTCCGTTTTAAGTGAAGTTAAAACTCACTAACCTTAGTAGTATTTTGTAATCATTATCTATCCCTTGCATATGTTGCATTTAAAATGCAAATTGAGGTGCATATCAACATTCCACAGTTCTGGTGAAACAGTAACTATTAATGTTGTTTTTCACATAATTCCCCTCTTCTCTCATCTTCTCCACCTCATCTCATTTTCAGTGTACAGCAGTGTAAGTGTTATCTCGAAACTATCTTTTGGTCATTACTATTTTAATTTTAATTTTACTGGTAAGACTGTGTTACTTTGTCTGTTTCTTTGATCTGAGATTGAAAACTACGAGTCCATTTCTGAGAAATAATTTTTGAAAATATTGCTGTGGAATTCTATATTTTATTGTGCTTTATTAATGGCAACCCAAGTCTACGTATTTGTAAAGTAAGGGAAGTATGTTGTTAATTTCTTTCCATGTCAATCCAATGAAGTGGTAGTGATCTAGAATTTTTTATTTAATGTCTGAAGATAAACTGATGATTTCACAGATATATCAATACATATCTCTAGGACTGCATGTAGTCTAACTACTGGCCTAGATTCAAGACAGAAGTATTTACAAAAACAAGGTAGAGTACATGCATTTTCCTAGGAGTTAAAAAGAGGACCAAAAAACATGTTGAAATATTACATACTTAATGAATGAATTTAATCTATTTTTGCTAATGAAAAATAAAAAATAACTTCGGGAATAAACACATTTTGGGATTTTTTTTGAGTTTTACCTAAAGGTATTATTTTCTCCAATACTTTAAAAAAAAAAAAAAAAAAAAAAGGAAGTAAATCTCTTCAGTGCAGGCATCAGGACATTTAATCTATTTGGTTCTTAAATTATAATTTCTTTAGTTTTTGATTACCAGATATTTTCAACTGCAAAACAAAAAGTTTAGTGCTCAAAGCACCTGAGAATTTCTACCCCAGACATATTTGTATACCCTAGAGTAATTTCTCAACAATAGAAATAAAGAAGAAAATTGAGAGAGTATGAAAAATATTCACAAATAAACCTCAGCAATAGATTAGTATGTTTTAAATGGAATGCATTTGAAGACAATTTTCAAAACACCAAAACTTTATAGTTTGAATGGCAATGACAAATGCTGTGGCATATTTATTTCTGTTAATTGGCATTGGTGAACTGTTTCACACTTTAACTAGCTGCAATCTTTGACCTCCTTAGTCACTGAAGATAAATTAATAATATAATATCAGTATCTGTACCCAAAACTTAATGGTTTAAACTTCATTTTTATTTAAAGGCCAAGAACAAAATTATTTCCAATTTACTACCAAGGAAGAGAGAAGTCTGGATTTTTGATCACTGGAAATATATGAGAATGCACTATAAAGATCCTCATCAATTAATTCAGCAGGTTGAATTCAGTAGTTTTGAACTTTGCCAGAGTGTAGCAGCACCAGTTTGTATAGATTTTGGGAAATCACAGATTTATTGAATATCTCAAGCTGGAAGAGACCATAAGGACTCCAACACCCTGAGCTTTGGAGGACTACCTAAAACTAAATCGTATGACTCAGGGCATTGTTGAGATGATTCTTGAACTCTGACAGTCATGATGCTGTAACCACTTCTGTGGGGATCCTGCTCCAGGGACTGACCACTCACTCTTTCAGTGAAGAAGATTTCCCCAATATCCCATCTGAACTACCAGATAATCTGTCTGTGTCACCACTTTTGTTTCTGTGACAGGTCTTGGACTGAAGTTGTGCTGGCAAGTATTTTTGTTGTGAAAAAGATGATGTGGCAAAGAGCAGGAGAATACTGAGGGATTATTTCTCAGGTAAACTTGTCCATTAGAGTCAGTCTGCAGTCATGCAGGACTTCTGCAAGAAACCAGTTAATTATTTTTTACCAAATGTATTCGCTCTTAATAATTATACTCCTTTGTGAAAAGTAGTTTTTCTGCATATAGTGACAACTAAAAATCTACCCTTGATTCTTCTTCACAACATAATAATGTTGTGAGGGAGGATGTCTTTTCAGTGACTCTTTGGGCAAAGTTAATTTATTTACACAGCTAGAATTACCTGTGTTACTAGTTAACTTCCTTTTAAGAGACTTTGAAGTTGTAGCATCTACATTTGAAAAAGTAAGTAATTGATTAGGAAAAGGTAAGAAATTGATTCTAAATTTTATCTCATCCCCTTCCAGAAAAGTTCAGAAAATTCTTTGACTATAAACTTATGAGTTATTTCTACCTTTGCTTTCCATGTTTCCTACAGTTTTGGAATTAATTTCTTGAATATCTCTCCCTTTACATTATTCACTCTGTTTGGAGCAAGTTGGAATTATGTGTGTGGTTCCTCTTTCCTTCAAAGCTTTGAAGAATCTGCTATAATATATTGCTTTAATCTATCTATTTTGGGTTAGAACTTCAGTACTTACAACTTTCCTCCTCTCCACAGTTTTCCTTTATCTTCTTATGATTAATGGATCATTTTTAAGACTTTTGCACCAACAGCAGAGAGTACCAGAGAAAGAAAGTCTTAGTGTTTTGATTCTTACATTCTTCTGCAAAATATTTCTGTGCAATAAAACAGTATAATCTCCCTGGGGTTTTTGGGTGATTTAATATTTCTCCCTTATCAGATACACATTTTTCTCTGCTGAACACTGCATGTTCACTGATAACTGATGTGCTTAGCAGCTGTTATTCTGTGCAGATCTTCCAGATGTTCTACCTGGCACTAGACTATGATATTGGCATGCTATTTGAAATCTCATCTCTTTATTGCATTCCTATTGTGCATCCACTCTTGTTTTTCATTACTCTGAACTGAAAAAACTACTTTATGTAATTTAAAAGCAAACAACAAAACAAGACAGAAACCCTCAAGAACAAAAAAAGAATGTTCTTCATAAGAGGGAATAAGCCTACATACGAACACGGACCAAAACTTAGAGGTAGATGTACTTTACAAAGAAGATAACAAGTTAGTGCATATTAATATATAAATTTCTGCAACATTCAGAAATTCATGGTCATGATCTTACTTTCTTGGCTTGTCAAAAGACTTTTGTATTTCAAAGTCAGTGAAAGGTGTGGCAGGAAGAGTTCACTGAAACCAAATTAAATCAGACAGGACAAAATACTGAACTAAAACCATTGGCCACTTATTTTCCTGCTTCGGATTTTAGCACTGTTCCAATTGCTTTCTTCTAAGAAAATGCATTTATATATGTAGCTAAATAAAAACACAAAGCATTGTGGTCATCAAACAGAGCAATAACTTACAGAGTAATTTGTAAGTCTGTAGTAAAGTACAAATTAAGGTTCATAAATGCATGATAATAATGCTGGCATTTAAATATAAAACCAAAAGGACTCACGTGAATATGATTCCATCAGACTACATTATTCCAAGGAGCTTGCAAAAAGGGAAGGGAAGGGAAGAGGCAAGGCAAGGCAAGGCAAGGCAAGGCAAGGCAAAGCAAGGCAAGGCAAGGCAAGGCTATCAGGAATTAGTTACAATCCCATTTATATTTGTGTTGCTGTAACTTAGGTGACAAGAAACTGCAATAACAAGCTACAGCTGACAATGATGCCACCATTTCACTTTTCACTTTAATTCCAAGAAGTTTCCGAAGATGACAAATACTTATATGTTCTTCAAACTTCAGATATATCTTGTTTTCTCTTGTTCAGTATGCTTCGGAGAATAATAGATAAATTTAGGTCGGAAAGGACAGAAGGAATAGAGCCTTGTTCTCAAGATCAGATGAGGTCACTCAGAATTTTGTCCAGATGAAATCTGAAGACAGGAACTTAACTGCAGTTCCTTGATATCCTTCCCAGAGGTACTGATGATAAGTACCTCTGAAACAGTCTCTTCTCCACTAGTCCCACAGTGTTTCCCTGAAGAAGGGCACCTTCTCCAGTGCCTGTTCATTTTCTCTGCCTTCCACAGAGCTATATCCATTTAATCAGTGTCAATCTGTGTCAAACTGGACATAGTGTCTAGATGTAGTCTAGTGTAGAGGAAAATAACCACTCCTTATAACCTCTTGGACTTGGTCCTTTTCACACACTCTCAAGATGCTCTTGGCTTTCTTTATTACCAGAGCAGAGTTTAGGTCATGATCAGTGTACTGTTTTTATTTCAATATTAAGAAAAAAAATCAAATTATTATAAATGTGGTTAATAACATAATTCAATGGAGGGTTGAACTTTGGTGATACAGAGAAAGATCAAATTTGTATATGTACGTGTGACTGTATGTGTACCTTATCATGCTGTTCTAGTTAGAAATGGCATATGAATACAATATTACATTAAACGGTCTATCTGCCTGAAAGGCAATAACTTCTGATCTTATATTCTGGAAATTTTGAAGGTATTTTGTCCTGAGAATACTCTTCAAATAGGAAGGCTGTTGAATGTTACATGAGTTGCAATAATTAAATATCAGCTCAGTCTGGAATATTTTAAATGCAATATTTCAAAAGAAACATCCTAAAATCACAGTTTGAAAGGTGCATCTTAGCCTCCTTCAGGTTAGACATGGCATTGAATATTTTTTTACTTATTTTTAAAAAAATTTTGCTTTTCCTGATTCATTCAAAAATAGTATAAAATAAAATATTTAAAGCCATTAACTAAAAACTGTTTTAATGATCTGGGTTCTATTAGAAGACAAATTACTTTCCAGCTCTTAGCACCCTGTGTAAACTGAGAATATTATTTAATTCAGGAACAACAAAAAAACACCATGAAGTGTTCTAATGTGAGTGACAATAAGGTCAAACCTCTTTTGAAGAAAATTCTCATTTTAAATGCCCTTCCATTAAGTGAGAGCTAAGAGATTTCTAATTTTATATTTTTTCTGTGTTTATATTTCTCTGTCTACAATCACTTATTGAACATATTTGTAGTATATGTATGTAATTCACTGTGTGGTAACTGTGCATTGTTTTCACAATTTTAAATAAAACATACAGATTAGTGTTAATAAAAACATGCAGAAGATCCCTGATATAAACAGAAAATATTAACAATTTAATTTCTATAAAGAGACCTGTTGTACTCAGTGTGCTCAGGGTTAATGCAGAAGGTTTTTACCTAACAACCACACAGCAGTCAAATCTCATCACCTTCAGCAGGAATAATTTATGGTTTAATCTTACATGCAGGCGTATTAAATTAGTATTACTCATCAGAACTCACTTATTAATAAAACAAGCTGAATTAGTCACCAGAGAATCATATTTGGAAATTCAATGACAATTTTACATTTTTAATAAAGGCTCAGAAATATTATGGCAGAGCAGGTGGTATGAAGAAATGTGGTCAAATTTGACATTCATTAATAATTGAAGTGTGGAACGTGACAGAGGTGAAAATTGATATTGATTTTTTCCCCTCTAATATTTGGATGAGTTCTGAAAAGTAAATAAAATGAGATAACAAGACATATCAAGTCACCCTGATTTCTTTGATCACCTCTCCCTGTATGCACACATATATATCACTATTTTCCTTATCATGTTTTTGAATAATTCAACACCCATAGTCTTTCCAGTTCAATGCATTATAAAACATGCTCCAGCTGAGTTTCAATCATATTAGACTGAAAGCTGAATTTTTTATGAAGGATTATTTAAAACAAAATGTGTCTTGGGCCCTACAGTCTCTGAAACCAAACAATCCTGAGAGTTCAGTGAAGAAATGTCAACACTGGAGAATTTTTCGATTCAAAAAATTAAAGGAATCCTGTTTGATGTATATTAACCATATCAATATTAACAAACTTCTGCTGGATTTCAGAAGTGATATGGCAGAGGCAGTACTACCAGGCTTGTATTTTAACTAGATGTGAAAGCTCTGAAATACTTGTGCTCATGCTGAACTTGACCTGCCTTTGGGACAGCTGCAGCAGCACTCCTACTGATTTCAGTAATGCCAATTTTCATGCTCAGTTGAAGCTAGACACTTTAGCCTCACTGGACTCGAAACATGCAAGAAGGGTCACCAGTCTCTGCTGACCAATCTTCAGCACACTGTAGGCATCTTCATGGAGTATATTCTGTGGGATTTACGTGGCTATTAGAGGTCTGTAGTATTCTTTATGGTGCATGGGACTTTGTTTCAGCATTCCACACCTCCTTCTGTCCTCATACAGGTTTGTGGTCAAGATCTTCTTTATTAGGTGTTTCTTGGTTTGCATTCTTCATCCACATGAATGTCTAGTTCCATTTTCTTTACTCAGTTCTGGTTATACCAATAGGAGAATCTGACTGGAAAAGCTGGAATCTTCCATTCCTGTGTATTTACAAAAGTAATTTCCTTGCTTCTGAAGGAAATAATCTAGTTACATATTCTACTTAGAGGTGAAAATGTAATGGTAAAAATAAAAGAAAAAAAATCACTTTCTCTGAATTTCATATATAGAGTACTTTAGACTCAGTCTGACTTTCATTTGAAACTTTAAAATAGCCATGTGCATATCTACACTTCAGATTTTTTGCAACATCACTCTTTCTTTCATACAATCTTCTACATGTTTGCATAGAACTGCAAGAAAATCCTGTTCTCATAGACTTTATCACAGTCATTTTCTGGATTTTATGCTATACAATTTACCTAAACAATCAGCCCACAGATTATTTTTCAATAGATTTAATAATCTTCTTGGCAGAATAATTTCTCTGGAGTTTATCTTTGAGGTAGGAGGAGATTACAGAGTGTACTCTTATAGTGACTGTATAAAAACCAAAGACAGCTAAAAAGTGTCAAAGCAGTAGTACATTCAGAAAAGAAATAAAGAATCAGAAGTTAAGAAGGGAGGAAGTAGAAAAGCTCTAAAACAGGAGACAGAAAGCGTGCCAACTCATTAGATTTCTTTTTCTTTAAGGATGCTTTCATGTATTGAGATGAACATCTCTGCTCAAAGATATTGAGCACAAATAATATTGATTGACTGCAGTTATTTTATGCTCTTGCACCTTCTGTGTACTGCAGAACAAGTAACTGTTTGAAGATCCAGTTTTCTGTTAACAAAGCAAATGGTTGATGCTCTAGGTCTCATTTTGTTAGAATGAATTTATATTGACTTCAATAGCCTGCATTAATGAAATCTAATCAAGTAACTGAAAACATATTCCACAAGGTATTTTCCTTTAATTAGTGAGAAATATTGCAGAAAATATGAGATGGCTGAGAATTTAAAATATAATAATATATTATTCTTATTCATTATTATTATTTATTGTATCTCTCAAATATTAATGTTGGAAACATAATTCCAAACTGTGAGCTATTTGGAATCTGAGTTCCATTTCTTTGCTTTTTTATTATTATGTGTAGGTTTTCACCACAGGAAGTATGATAATAAAAAATGTTACTATTTTCATTAAAATTAGACAATAGCTTAATTGGCAACAATGAGGGGCACTGCTGGGCAGGTTAAATTGTTCTTTTGTGACAGACATGGTGTACAGAACGTGTTCCCCTATGCAAAAACTGTAGTTAGTTGTTCAAAAAAAGATCCAAATTGAAGTATTTGTTTCTCTGTGACAGTTACTAACTTTAGGCATGCTCTTCTATCAGCAAAAGCAGATTTGACAAGTGTAAGGAAAAGTAAACTGCAAAGAGGTGAAAGCACATGATTTAAGTTAATTGATCAAATTATGTGGAAAATATGTGTCCTTAAGTCATCGGTGCACCATAGGCTACAATGTTTTTCTTCTCCACAGTCAAAATCTTAAACAATTCATACTGAGCAAAAAATGCTCTAAATATTTCACATCAATCACCTGAAGGGCTGAACACTAAAAATAGTGACCTTTTAATGTCAGATTTTACCCTCAGATCAGAATCCTATCATTTTGATTGGATTCTCAGCCTTTTGAAACCACAGATACCATTTGGAAAAAAAACATATGGTTTTCCCTTCTGAGTTTTGACAGCTTCCCCTACACACTCCCCCATTCCCAACTCCCTTCCCCATACCTGGAATTGGAGGAGGAATTGCAAGTCTTGTCATACTTTTCTGCCCCATGTTTCACAGGGTGATGTTCAATCAGGGATCACAGCTGTGCATTGGGAGGATGTGTTTGCTCTGTGCTCTTCTTCTCAGGAAAAAAAAATGTCAACAGTTTAAGTAAGTAGCCAGTAGAAAAGTTATGGAAACTCCTTTTACTGAAGAGTTTTACTCTGTTGCAACATTTTCCTTTCCTCTGAGAACATTCTTAATACAAAAATGAAAGCAAATGTGGACATCAGATTTCTTCAGAATACTTTGCTGTGATATAAAGTATTTGGTCCTTCTTATCCTTGATATACTGGTAATTTTGTCCAGCATTACACTGCATATGTCACAAATCACACACAGTTTTATAGACATGTATGTAAGACGACACAGAAAAAATTGTGGGACACTTCTCAATACCTCAAGTAACTATGTCCTGTTACAAGTCCATAATAGATAGGTATCTGCCTCAGGGTCTGAAAAATTCTACCTTTTAATCTGTGAAGGTAATATTTATTACCTTCGTTGCCACTAATGTTGAAGTAGGCATCATGATCTGGGTGATGCTCTTTTGAATACATGGCACCTGTAAATTTTCTCTCCTTGCTGGACAATTGCTTATAAACTGCCCCAAATTGTCAGCTTGTATCTGTACCAGCCCATTGAACCTGAACTTCCTGGTAATGCCTCAGGCTATAGTTTTTTGAAACTCCTAGAAACCAAGTCATAAAGTTAATTTACAATGATTTTGTGCACTGAAGGTTCCCTCTTCCTTATTTTAAACCTTGAACTCAGACCACTTACTGTAACTGCACTTATTTTCTTTTGCCTGGTTGTGCTTAATATATTCACTTGTGGTTAAAAATTACTGTTCTTAGGAGTTAATGTACTATCCAAAGAGAGATGAAAATGAATAGTCTAGAAGTAATAACTAGCTTTCTCCCTTTCTGGAACCCTCCATTTATGTAAAAGGTTGATTACTCCTCCCTCATATATCAAGGGATCTGACCCCTATTCCATTTCTTATCCCATTATTACGAGAAGATTACTTGATTAAAGAATTGAGTTAGTCAACTGTTATCAAGATTTAAAAAAAAAAAAACAACTCCTTTCTTATTTCAATCATAGAAAGAAAGGTGTGGAGCTTAGTCGGAAGGCATTCTGTGAGACAGAGAGACAAGATATATGGATACAATTATAGTTATATAATTCCTCATGTGCTACATTGCTTGCTTTACTACTGATACCATTCCACTGATTTCTCCACTGCTGAGCCAGAAAAATGGATAAGTTTGTAGTTCAGTATCGAAAGTCAGAATTTTGTGACATGTGACAGAATATAAGTGAACAATAGCTTAAATTTCTGTTGTCAGGCAGAGCTATATCACACATTGTGGAACATTGTGTCTACCAATACTAGTTTTTCTGGATCCAGAACCTGTAAGTGCCCATTATTAAGAATCATGGAGGCATGAACCTGAAACAGAGTGCACTTGCTATTAGGTTGCCAATATTGTCATTCAGCCTCTAAGGATCTTAGGATCTTCAGTGAACAGTGAACACAGTCATTTGAGTCTGTCAGAGTTCATGCTCCATTGGTCAGTATTTGAGGAGACTGTATTTCTGTGTGCTGGACATGACATTAAAGCCAAATTTGGGGCACCTGATTCTGGAGAGAAAATACCAAATTGATGGACAATGAATAATTGGATAGATTATTTACCTCATAAGAGACAAGAAGTCAATCTTTCAAAATAACTTCAGCCAAAAGTTGTAGAAAATTAATTCTTCTTAAATGAGTGGCAAAATATACAATGTGGTTTGAAACAACCTAGAGATCACTGAACACACAAAAAACCCAGAAAGCAGATTTCTTTCTTGAATTTTTTTTTTTTTTTTACACAAGGAGGAAAATGTATCAATACCATTGACAAATGGGAAAAGTATTATACTAGTTCATTTTAAAAATACTGTTAAGTGATATTATTTATGTGGAAAATAGTAGTTCATTATTTATGTGGAAATTATTTACTGAAAGGAAAATAAAAGGGGCCATTATGATCTAGAATGGGAATAAATTATCATTTTATCTCAAGTAACTTGGTGGTAACACACAAGACTCATTGTACAGATATGACTTCTCTTTTTTTAATCAAGACAAAGACTAGAAAGTAATAGACTCTAATACACCTAAGCTAAAAATAGAGAATCATACATGCACCACCAGTGCCCATATATATTTTTATGATTCCTGTGAGAGCAGTAACTTCACTTTTATTTTCTGTCATTTAACTTGTTTAGCTCATATTAAAAAGTAAACTCCCTTAGCATAGTCAAAGCTGCGAACTGTGGATTTGCAGACAGACATGTTATGTAACAATGGTGATACCTCTATTTACTTCTTGTGTATGTGGACAGTAAGGTCTGCAGTGACCTGTATCCTGGGCAACAGCCCTTGGTGTCACCTTATCTTTCACATTTTTCAAATTGCATGTTAATTTTATTATGAGGTTAATGTGTTAAAAAATGAATTCTGAAAGTGAATTACAGTCCTAAAATAGTATTGATTCACTAATGACTCCAAGATGGAGAGACATTTCCACAGGAAGTAGCAGGCAAAGTGTACAACAAAACAAACAAGGCTTCATGAACTGCACTCATTCACTAATGCTTTTCACTGCCTGGAACAATCCAAATAGAGGGGAGCTGGCCTTGAAGAATTGTCCATCCTGCGATTAATGCTTTGTTCTACCTGCCAACAGTCTGACTACAGGGAGCAGTGTTGCATCATGGTGCAGAACAGTGCAGGCTTTGGTACACCTGCCCATACCTTGAACACAAAAATGAGATGATTAATTAGCATATGTGGACATAATTTGAATAAGAATGGAAACAATGGGGAGATGGACAGAGTAAAAAAAAAAATAGGAGAAAATGCTCTATCCACTCCTTATATTTTCTTTGAGAGGGTAAGACCCTTTCTCACATCAGTTCATAATTTTTTTCCAGGTCTGTATGTTCCTAGTTTTGCTTTCCCTGAATGAATTGATTTTCATTCTCCATTCTGTTTCAAGTCAATCAAACTATTTTTTTATCCATTTTTACATGAAATTACCTGTACTGGGTCAGATCAAAGGTCTACCTACATCCTGCTCCTGACAGGGAGCCTAGAGAGCAGTATAAATGCAGAGCAAGCACACAATGATACTTCCCTAAAATAGTGTCCTTACTTCTGTGGATTTGTGATGCAAAGATCTGAATTAAAGGTCGTAGGTTTATTTGAACTTGAATTCAATATCTTTTTCTTCCATTTCTTCCATGACATTCCTTGTTCATCTTCTGATGCCAAACAGACATTTAGCACCACCAACATTCTGTGGTAAGGAAAATCACAGGATAAAAGTCACAGAATACCTGAAGGTCTGTCCTCCTGTTCCTGGAACACTGCTGTTTGCTTCCACTGTTCATTCTGCTGACTTGTGGGAAAAAAGATGCAAAGTAGCTTTCCTGACATTATCTCAGGATGAGAACCAACACACAGATTGGCAAACATATTTTAAACCACCTGTGGCCTAGGCAGTGACTTGCATTTTACAGGCGTAGAGCTGCCTCTCTTCATGTCTAGAAGTACCTGCATGACTGTGATTGGGGCACTCTCTCCTGGCTGTCTTCATGTGAAATGGGAGTGATACTTCCTCTTTATAACAGACTTTTGGGCCTCAAACACATCAGAGAATACCATGTATGCAGCCACTATGTTCATATTATTGTAACAAGGAGCAGCAGTGTTGGCAAAATCCCATCCCTCCTGCTAAAAATTGTATTAAAGAAGAAAGACAATATACAAAGAATAAGTCAAATTAAAAAAAAATTTAAAAATTTAAAAATATTGTTAAAGGAAAGGCGATAAATGGTGATGGAATGAGAAATGGTAAAAATATTATTTTAGGGTCTTACTTGCCTTTATTTAGTGTTTATTGCTTTTAAATTCATGTTACCTAGTCTAATAATCATATCCATTTACAGGATTCTGTGTGAAAATAATGGCCATGTCAGGACAATATATTCCTGGAATATATATGAAAATATACACAATACATCTTTTCTGCATAAATTCTTATTCCCCATAATTCATAAAATGCTGTGTGGCCTGTTCTAAGATCATATATTATGAACAGTGAGATTTTTTTTCACTTTGGGTAAGCACTTGTTTACTTGTCCTACTCCAAATTCACTTTTGCCACACATGCTCCTTGTTACTTTACTGCAGTTAGTTAAAAATACAGTAAGAGTAACTCTATATAGTCCCTACTTTCACTTCTTCAAGTAAATTAAAGCAAAATATACGTATCCATACATTTACAGTTACATTGCAACATGTGCATTACGTACATCATTAATGACCATTAGAGATAAATGTACTGTAATATCTCAATTTTCAGTGTAGGTCTAACAGACCTCTATACTCTTTTATAGGTGAAGGCATATTTCCATACAGCTTCCCAGTAAGAGCTTCTTTCAAAGCATCAGTGGTCCTCCTGGTGTTGTTTCTATTCTCTTCATGGATGTGAGGGGAAGTTTTCTGTCTTTCTCCAAATCAAACTTGCTTCTTATTTTCCTCCTCTCTTTTGGACCACCAAGTGGTACAAGAACATCCTTACTCTGTGTATTTTTTTGAGAGTTCACTATAACTGAGTTATGGTGTAACTTTTAGGCATTCTTCTCTCCTAGTAACATATGGGGAGAATCTTTCCTTCCTCTTTCTGATGTCAACCTATCCTTGAAGAGTCTTGATTTCTCAGTCATTTATTTCTTGCTTATGCTACCAAATGAGGCTATGAAATCTCTTTTAGGCAATACAACTGGCAGAAATGACCAGCCATAGGACAGTAATCAATTCACCTCTTCAGTTCTTCCTAGGCTAGAGATCTTTAATTCTTCTTATTTGACAATTTTTCCAGTGAAAGCTGTTAGCTCAAGATATAAAATATGACTGGAGTAAAGCACATTGTCAAGAAAGGGGAGGAACAATCTATCCAAAACTGTTTAAGTCTGTTGACTGTCTATTCACAATCATTTAAATACTTTTCCATTCTACCTTTCAGCAAATGCCAAATATTCCCTTCTACAGACAAGACTTTATACCTAGAAATCCTGAAGGACTACTTACACTCCTTAATCCTTGTCAGAAATGCTTTTGCCACATTCCTGCCTAATCTCCATTAAATTAGTGATATATTCATTTATCTCAGGAATATGTCAGAAACAATATCTTTGTTTGCTTCCCTTGGAGTTGATGAATAATTCTACCTTTATTTCTTGGAAGGTATCCATTCACTCCTGAAATGAAACACTATACTTTCCTTCTCCTTGAAGGTGCTTTCTTCTTCTCAGACAAGAGAAGGCAAGAAACTTTTTGTTTTCTAATTTTCCTATTTGGGAGTTTCTTTCTCAGCCTAAAAAGACCAAAAAATCCAGTACATATGGTGCAGTAAAAAGGAGGAAATACTGAGGACACTCAGATATTCCTGTATTTAACATCAAAGCACTTGGTAATTCTAGATGTCATTATAATTATCAGAGTGTAAGTTACCAAGAGCATCATATCATGAATCATACTTTATGTTGCAAATGGTATTGCTAAAATCAGAAGATTTTTGTTTTATTTGGTATGTTTTCCATCTTTAAGTTCTTTATTTTAACACTGTTGACGCCTTAATATTGCAAGTTACATTTTATCAAGCAGCTCTATTGTATGAATGCGCCAAGACAATTAACTTCATTAACTTTTTATACTTTCCAAATGAACAAAAGAAGGGAGTAAGAAATATAAAATGAGTTGTAATGTTGTTTGCACTTCCTTACACTATGCAGAAATTGAAATGAGGCAGTGAAAATAATGGATTGTGTGGTTCTGATAAAGTATAGTTGATTATGTAAATCTGTGTAGAATCATTCATGTTGCAAGCCAGTTGTTGAAGTGCTTCAGTGTACCTCCAGTGATGCTAATGGCCATAGCTCTTAACATCTAGCTAGTATTTTATTTTGCTTTTTCAAAAGTCTACACTACATATTCTAGTACAGAAAGTGTGTTCATGTATCTCTAGGACTGCAGGTAGTTTGTGATTATAATGGGCATACATGACACTGTTTTCTTGTTATTTCCCTTGCTCTCCACTGCTGCTAGAAAGTGGATGTGTGATAATGACTCTGTGAAGACACTGGCAAAGTGAAAATTTGGCTAATGACTCTAAGGCCCTTATACTGCAGTATACAGTACACAATGTTGTTTACAGAATTATTTTTTCACATATAACAGGAAGTCAATAATTGTAATTCTGACTTGCACTATGAATGTTTTCATCTGTCCTTTTCAAAAATATGTTTGATTGGCATAAGAAAAAAAGAAGTTTATACCCTGACAATTTATCAAACACCTTTCTTTTTCATTTGCATATTACTAGTAATACCAGAGAATTAGTCTTGGATTTAGTGAAAGTTCATAAAATATATCAATCTCTTGGATTAATACTGTCCTCCACTGTCATGTTCTTACTAATATCCCTTATACCAGTTTTAAGGGTTATGGAATGGCACAAATTCGCAAACCAGTTAGCCTGCTAGACTGCAGGTTAGTGAAGAGTTCCCTCTCATCTTGTATTTAACATTTGGGCAGTTAAAGTAACATGAGAAAAAAATTCAGCCATAAAAACCATAAAACCATAATAAAACATAAAAATAGTGACTGCCATTGTCAAAACATTAAAGGGCAGTATACCACAACAGTGCAAATGATATGATGCATATTCAGAGCACAGAGACAGTCAAATGTCTTAACATGAGCTTGATGCACAGACATGGGCAACAGGCATTGCTTTTATTTCTTGACATTGCTAAAATATAGTTTGTAGTGTGTTGACGGCTCCTACAAATAAATGATATTTGATACTAATTTCAAATTTATCTTCATTCCAGGAAATGGCCATCTGATACTGTATTACTTCATGAGAGTGCCCCACTGCCAGTATTTTCTGCAGTAAGGGTCCCTCTTTGTCTCTGAATGCATTTTTAAGAGTCTATCAGCACTACCTATGATCCAGATTAAGAGTCTTCTATAGTCACAGCCTGAATTATTTGGTTCTTTTATGTTAATCTTGTCTTTAAAAAAGGGTGAGGTTTAAATAGTTAAAAAGTTTAGTTGTGTTATAAGGCTCAACATCTCTTTGTTTTGTAGGAATGACAGTTTTTAAAATCTTTGCTTTTAACAATTTTAAGAACATTCAGTAACCCCTTCTTAGATGAATGCCTAAGACACATGCAATTTCCAGCAGGGCTTTACACCAGCATTAATTAAATGAAG
>VZTZ01009372.1:105586-168529 GCA_013400955.1 Drymodes brunneopygia
AAGCGATGATTATTCTCCTGTGCAGCTGAGAGGGGAAGCCAAATTATAATCTCTTGCAGGTGCGACCTAAAGAAGACCAACAAAGCAGGAAACACATAGAATAGCTCTCAAAAATTCTTAACAGTTAGTGTCACACCTGCATTTCTTTGTATGTTTAAACACACCTAAATACATACACACATAAACTTAGAAAATGTAGATATAAACAAATATATGGAGATAAGATATGTATCTGTGCTAATGTGCTGATGTGTAGAAACATTTCATTTTTATATGTCTATATACATATATTTGCATGTCATACCTTTTTTGTATATGCTATATTCAGGTGTGCAGTCACATAAGTAGCTTTGCTTTTCCCCTTTTTTTTCCTTTCATGACCATTCTATATGGAAAATACATGTAATGAAAACATTCACAAAAGTGAGTGTAGTCGCAAACACAGATATACATTAGATCTGTGTAGGAAAGTGGGGAGAGAATAGGATGGATGTGGGTTTGAATGGCTTGTGTTTCCCATGCATGCACGCATGTGAGCATACACACAAGACACATAGACAAAATATTCCACTACCTTTTTTCCTAGAAATCATAAAAAAAATCTCTGTTTATCCCAAGCAGTAATTTGGTCAGATTTTGTTTGTTATATCACTTTGTGCCTGGAGATTTAATATTTTGCTTCAAATGACATATCTTCTATCTATTATTTATGGTGATCTTCATATACACTTCATTTATATATAAAGCAAGGTAGTCACTGTGAAAGAAGGCATTGATCTTTAATTTTTTTTTCTTTTCCCTATTTAATGCATACTTTTGGACCCCAAGAAAAAGTACAGATTGCAAAAGAGAGAAACTAAATGAGGGAAAGAGAAAAAAAACACCTTCATGATTTGTGAATTCTTTCCGAGAAGTTGAACAAGAACAACCATTTTCATCTATTAGGAGATGTGACTTTAAATAAAAAGCGAGTTTGTTCATTTCTTTTTAGGTTGGACATAACTTGTGTACTACTTTTGAATTGAGCCCTGAATGTGAGAAGGCAGGTGGAGAAGAAACTTGAGAAAGGAAGATGTGAGCTCAGAAAAATGAATAGCAAAATGCTTCATATAAACTTCCAAAAAATTCACCTGCAGCCCTAACACATCAACCTATCAGATCAATGATTACTATTTAAAGAGTTAGAATTCTTGCTTTTTTGTTTTTTCCCCTTGAAGAGTAAACAGCTGGAGAGGTGAAACAAGGCCTATATTCCATCTAGTGATGCTGCCAGTGAATTTGCCTTCTGCCAATATATATGAACAAGAAAAATTGTCTAAACAAAGAATCCAATGATATTTTCCTTTTCCTTTTTTCCAGGCTGAGATACTGATTACATAGATTCTGGAAAGTCTGAATTCCTATAAAATCTCATTAAGACTCTATTAAAGTGTCATTTTCTTTCAATCTTCAATGCAAAATGCTCTTTTCTTCTCAGCCTTACTTCGTTTCAAATTATGTGTATGTGTGTGCATTAGTGGGGGTGCATGTGCATGTGTATAAGCATTGTGTTTTTAATGCACAATTGTGCATTTTAACAGCATTGTGTTCTACCACATGAGCACAGTTTGCTTGCCCAATCTTGCTTTGCTGTCTTGGGATATCCTCAGATTTATATTTTAGGAAAATGATCTATTGAAATCATATACATTATGGGGAATACCCTAGTCACCACCAAATGACTAAAATGTCATTACTCTGAAATTCTGGAAAGCAACCATAAGTGTCTGCTTTTTAAAACCTGTGAAATTCCAATCTGGATATCAGCACAAACAAAAATTCCAACAGTTTGTTGAAAGCAGTAAGAGTGGGACAAGTCATGACAAGAAGTCTGTCTTCATATGAATTCATGCTGACAGGCTTTTCTGTGCTTAATTGGCGTGATGATTTTTATGCATCATTCAGAATGCAGCATAGAACCCCTGGCATAGATGAGGTGGGTGTAATGGCACATCAAATTGGACTTCATTCCAGCTCTGGGGTGGTTTCCTGACTGCACATGATAATAAAGAAGAATTTCACTACTCCACGATGGGTGCCATTTACTCAGCTATTTCCACATTCAGGTGATGTGAAGGGCAGAGGTCTAGACAACCTCTGTTACTTTCCATTCATTCTATATTCAACAGAAGTAACCTGGTTCCAATGAATGATCTATTCTACTGTACAAGTGCCTTTAAGGAAATCATTTACCTATTCAATGAGAAACATATTCAACTGCTCTTTTTTGTCTTTATGCATGCAGATATGTCTTAGGTGATGAGCAGCTGTGTACGCGTGAAGGTGGGAAAGGCAGATTTGGAGGAAATCAGTTGTTCTAGAAAAATATGAATACTGTTCTGGTTATTGCATGTTATCCAGGGAATCAAAGTACAATAGCACAGTTCACAAAAGTTCATTTTTGCTTCAGCACAAAAATAAAAAAATGCTCAATTGAAGTCACAAGAGATCCCACATGGATTATGCTTGATTATGTGTATAGAATTTGACTCCAAAGGAAATTGCTGTAATACATAGGCGATTTAAATGGAATATAAAGAAGGTCAAAATACCATTCAAAAATCATAATTCTAATTATGTGAACACCATTATGGAGAACACAGAGCTGAAACTCTGGGTAAAGTGAAGTTTAAGTCCCTGAACAACTTCAGGTAAGTTTTGCGGGATTTCACTCACCATTTAGCTTAGTGAGGTAAATTAATACTTTTTATTACTCAGGGAATTGATAGATGTAATTGTTCTAGGAAAATCAAATATCTCTGGTGAGGAAACTTAAAAACAACAAAACAAGAATATCACCTGCTTTTGAAGGTGCTTCTTATCAGGCAAGTCTCTGATGGGACAAATTTGTCTTTCCATCTGACTCTGTATGCATGTAATGAGTAGAATTTCCCCATGCATTTTATTTACTGTGCTGATAGCTCCAGTGGGAGATTCAAATCACTTAAGATTTGAGTCTCCCATCCTAACATCCCAGGCCAGGTTGTATGGGGCTCTGAGCAACCTGAAGTGTCCCTGTCCATGGCAGAGGAGTTGAAACTAGGGCATATTTAAGGTCCCTTACAATCCAGGCCATACTTTGATTCTGTGACGATTCTGTGATTATTAAATTAACCAGTCTGCTCTCCCAAAATTATGCTACTGAACGCATAATAATGTAGAACTTCACTATCTCTTTCTGATAAATTAAATCGTGACTAAAGATAATTTCCCACAGTATCTAATGTGGCCATTTCTGAAAATGTTTGTGCTTTTTGAAAGAATTATTAAAGATGAGTTTTCTTTCTAGTCTGCCCTTTTCCATATATCCACAAAGGCAGTGTATGCTCTTATAGGGTTAAATTTCTTAGCTTTTGGCTTTAAATTCATGGAACACATTGTGTCCAGCCTTAATATTTTACACTGTAAGCCATATCATCTTTTATCTTTTATTTATAGTGAACCTCATATTAATTTCTCAATAGCAGCTGGCACAGCAGGAGGGACAAGGCATTGATCTTCCAATTTATCCACTACTCTTACATATCCTGAGGTCGATGCAGCCTAGGGAGATTGATGGGCTCTGGCATCAGTACCGCAGCTGTGTTTCTCATGCATGAAAATCAACAACAGGAAACCAAAATGTGACAATTGACAGTAATATCAGAAACCTCTGTAATAAAAATAACAGGATGGTCTTCAATAATTTAGTGGAATATTGGTTATTCCATAATGAAAAATCAGCCATGTAAGAGTTTGTGTACATAGCTTTGTGAGGTTCTGTTTGTTTGCAACAGCTAGGTAAGAATGCACACTTTCACATACACAACATGCATGGGAGTGTTTTCTCTCACCTTACAGTATGAGTCACAGGGCTTTGCTTTAAATTGTGGCTTGTATTTTCATTCATACAGGACATTCATAGGGACAGACCTCTGAAGGATCAGAAAAAGAAAACACATTCTTATCATTGTACATTGTTTGCAGTAATGCAACGGGGTTCAAGAGATCCTGCTGTATCATCTCCAATTTTCATCTTTTTTAGAAATAAGTTGATCTGCATTGTTATTAGTTACAAAAAACAGGTGACTACTACTGCCCAACACCAGTTCTGTCTACCATTTCTAGTTATATGTAGTAAAAGAGGGAATGCTAGCCATCTAATGTTTACTGTTAGTGCAATCTATCTATTTTAGGCAGTTTATAGGACTTTGTAGACACCACTTTAAACATAAACATTATCGGCTTTCTCTTCTGAGTGTGAAATGCTCAGAAATGCTGTTCTACTCGAGGTATCTATGTAAAATTTGGTTGGCTAAGGTGTGCAGTACTGGAGCTGACTCTTTAAGGCACTTTGAGTAGCAACCACTACATGACCCCACACTATGGAAAGATACAGATAAAATTTTAGCTTGTGTTTCTAATTATGCAACATACAGGAAATTGTTAGAGTCAGTGTAACAGTCACTGCCTTTTCTTGTATGTGGCTTTTGATGTGTGGGTTAGTTTCTTCTTCTCTTTTATTTGCTATCTTTCAACTACCCAGAAAAATAGTAACAGTTCATGCTGTTCCACTACAGTGCTAGAGCTTTCTGGCTCCACAACCCATGACCCAGATAGGGGACTCTGGAAGAAACTGAGGTTTTGGAATCATAACCAGCCCTCCAACTTGTGATTAAATAAGGAGGGGGGGGGGCAGGGGGGGAATGCCCTGTGACATGGCCTATGTACAAGGCAAGGGGATGTGTTAAGACTGAAAAATCCACATTAAAGACAGAGCTATTCCGTGTACTATGAAGGTATGATTGCAAATACAGAGATAGACTGTTCACTTTGGAGCTCCATTCAGTGCTAGCAGTGTCCAGGTACATATTACTCAGGAAATCAAAGTTATTCTCATCCCCTATGCCTCTTAAGAAATCAAAGAGAAGGGAGAAGTGTGGCATCTTTCTACTAGGCACTTTAAAAACTGCAGAAGAAAAACTTTTCTACTACTCTGGATGTTCTTTGGAATCTTATGAAGACTATGGAGGCACAGACTCACTCTCTTTAACAGCCCATGATGTAGTGTTTGAATAAAGGGTGCCATGTGACCTGTTGAGCTTTATGTAGTAATCCTGCAGTTTTAATGACCATAGTAAACAGAATACCTTACTTAAAACTCACAGAAAAAGGCTATGAGGGGCTTTAAAGCATAGCACAAAAATTTCAGGAAACTACTGTGAGCTATTTTTCTATTTTAAAGTTTTTTCTGACTATGAAGACCCTTTATTCTTTGAAATTCAGATTCCTGTAAAGAATCCCTGCTTTTGAAGTG
Organism: Drymodes brunneopygia; assembly: GCA_013400955.1. NCBI lineage: Eukaryota > Metazoa > Chordata > Aves > Passeriformes > Petroicidae > Drymodes > Drymodes brunneopygia. Next base: position 110,922 of record VZTZ01009372.1, read on the forward strand.
TATTTGTTAAGAAAGGATAAGAAACCTCTGAACATTAACGCAAATATAGGAATGTGCTTAGAATGGGTTTTTGTCAAGTTTTTAAAAATATTTTAATACATTATTAGGTACTCACTTTGTCTGTGAATAAAACAGGAAGTGCCAATAAAATGAAAGAGGATCTTCTCATAGTATTTCTGGACATAAACACTAATAGAAGTGCCAGAGATTTCACAGGAGAGACTGCTTTTATGGCATTTCCTTCTCAATTTTTAATTAATTTTATTATATTTTATGGAGTTCAATAATGTTCTGGGTGCTTCAAGTAGAGGTAAGATAAAGAGTGCATAAACCCCACCAAAATGACTTCTGTCCCAAGGTGCTTACAATCTGAGTTCATGCAATGGCAAGAAGAAAGAGAATAACAAAATGGAATAAAAGGGGGAAAGGCATCCATTAGATAATTATGACTGTCTATCAGTTCAGAGATGGCATACTTGCTTCACTGTAGTTTTCTGTGAACCCACAACTTTTCCTGCAAAATATTTTACAGGTTTTGAGGGAAAAAAACCCAAACAACCCAAATTCACATTTCATTCAATTTTCCTTTCCATTATCTATGTACTTTCGTCCTTACAGTGATAGACCTCTGAGCCCAGGAGGATCCTCAGAGTTACCTGGGCAGCCTTTGAAAGGACACTCCTGCATCACTGATACCAGTCATCTCCTTTGACACATAGTGAGTTTTTTAGGAGCTCTCACAAACACCTTGGAATTAATAAGATTTTCTACAGAAAAGCTGAAATATTCCTCTTATAGACAGAAAACACCTTCTGTTTACCACATGTATAAGTAGTAATGGACACACTTAGGCTCTTCTTATCTACTTTTGCCATTCTACATCTTCATCATTTCTCTGATCATTCTGTTACTGTGAATTGCCCTGTAGATAGGGAAGTAGCATACAGGGTGCAATGCCATTAGTATTTCTTTGTGCTCATGAAGATTACACATAGTGAGATCAAGCTGCTACTGCATAGCTGACAGCATACACATGAACAATTAATATAAAAATACTTTTTCCACACCTGTGGCACCGTCAATATGCTGCTCCAGTCCCATTCAAGTCCTGGATGGAAATACAGTCTAAGGATAATATTGTGTTCTAGAAACATACACATTATTGTCAAATATCTTTATTAACAAATAAATTATGGATGTTTCAAGGTCAGACCCTTGAAACCCTGGCACTCTACTCCTTTGAAAGAACTCTATTGCATTAAAGAAAAATATAGATAAATAAAGAAAAATAAAGAAAGCAAACTCTAGCCTTACGTAAACCTGGGTGTAGGGTCTTGAGCATAAGTTCTGTGAGGAGTGACTAAAGAAGCTGGGGATGTTTAGCCTGGAGAAAAAGAGACTCAGGAGTGACCTTATTGCTCTCTGTAACTGCCTGAAAGGAGAGTGCAGCCAGGTGAGGATCAGTATTTTCTCCCAAGTAGCAGGTGACAGAAAGAGAGGCAGTGTCATTAAAGTTGCAAAAGGGAAGGTTTGGATTGAATATTAGGAAAAAGAATTTCACTGGAAGTGTGGTCAGACATTGGGACAGGTTGCCCAGGGAAGTAGTAGAAAATGAAAATATACATAAGGCATGTAGATGTGGCTCTTGGAGACATGGTTTAGTGGTGAACATGAAAGTGCTGGCTTAACGGTTGGACTCAATATACTTAGAGGTCTTTTTCAACCTAAATGATTCTAAGATTCTGAATTTTTGACACTCAAAAGATGACTGAGTGAGGCCTATGCTGTTGCCCTCCTGCACCCACAAGTACTCCTCGGGGTGCCTGTTATGCCTATTGAGAAAAGCTAAGGGATTTGATATGTTTCACTGAACTCAAGGGCAATATTTGATGGGTACTGTTAAACACATAAATATAGAGGTATATATTTCTGTGGCTCTCTGTGTGTGAATTGGTTATGGTATGAGTGTTACCATGAATTTATAATTCATTTATTACTACTATCATAGTAATTACTACTAATCAATGAGTAAGTGCTGCTAAATCCTTATTCACCCTTATCTTTTGTATCTGTGTCCTTTACACCGTTACTCTTTTGGGTCTTTGGCCTTCGTGGGAATCATTCTTAGTTGAATCTAATCTGATTTTCCTATATATGCTTAATCCATGTAGTAAGTAATGGAGTGAACCTTGCCACTGAACTCTGTTAAACTCATACTTTCATAAACTTATATTAAAACCTGGTTTTCACCAATACCTTTGACAATGATTCTTTGCGCAGCCTAACTACTCTTTTGTGACACTTGAGTGTACAAATCTTTTTTATCTAAAGGCTTGTTTCATTCCATTAACTCCTTTTTATTCTTCTCTAAAACTGTCTTTTCTATCAAGACTCTGAACCAGAAGTCCCCTGCATTTATGTACAACTCTCAGTCACCTACAAGCCGCACCTTTTCCCATCACTCCTTCCCATCTGTTGATGTCAGCTGCATGCACTACTGTCAATCACCTTAATGTCTCTTATCTAGCTAGCTGTTCAGCAAAATTTATCATAGCATTATTTCTTTAGTTATTTAAACTCTCAGCAGGAAAAATTGCTGCAGTCTGGTAACTGATAAGTTATCACATTTCACTTGCTCAATTGGATGTAATTAAAATCATAGAAGACAACAATGAGGCAGTAGGTCATGAAGTGAAGCAGTAGAGCAAGAAAGAGCATTTTAGCCTAAAGAACGCTGTATGAACACTTGTGCTAATTACAGATCCCGACCAGGCCCCAATTTCCTAAATTGGAATATAGCTTCTACACAATGGATACCTCTTGACATTACTTTCTCAAGTGAGACATGCTAAAAAGAGACATAATTTTCAGTTTTACTTTGTTTTACTGAGCACCCTGAGGAAATCAGTATTCTCATCAGTAAAATGAGAAAAGTAATATTTATCCACCTTTGACAACTGCATCATGACCCAAGGATCAAAGTGCTATGCATAACTAAGTATTTTTAGTATTACTACTTTGATGTGTAAATCACAGACACAATTGGCTGTAACTGTCTTTGAAGTTGTTCTGAAAAATTATACCATATTCCTCTTCAGCAGTGATTTAATTTGTGAATTAGTGACATGACAGACCATAAGAATCTATTTGGAGGCCTTCCAATTGGTTTTCTCAACGTGTCTGCTGTGAACATGCACTTAGTGTTCCGTAGGCAGCAAATGTCCTCAAATTATTATTACTGATTGCATCGTTTTCTCGGTGAAAGAATTTGTGTAATTATAAATCTTATTTTTGTTAATATGAATAATTTTATGATCTGGTTCAATTATCATAAATTATATTTACAAAACCAAAGTTGTTAATCATTGAGCCTAGCTACTCCTTCCTTCAGACTGGTTTAGTATGGATGCAGTTTTCTTTGGAACTAGGCTGGTATGCTACAGGCCAGCAGACTTCTGAAGCTTACATTTCATCAGAAAATACAGTCAGTAGTCCATGGACCATCAGTGAATTTAATTGGTCAAACAGCCATGCATCATCTTTCAAGCGGAAAATTCAAAGAGACATGATGTTCTTATTTTGCCACTCCCATATAACTCCTTTTCCTGTGTGACTGTTTTTCAGAGTGTTGCATTAAAGGGTTAAAATGTGTTGACCGAAAACTTCTGATAATCAATAAATTATTTTTCATCCTACCGTGCTGAGATTCTAATACTATGATTGAAAGAAATGTATTTCAAATAAGTTTCAAATTTGTGGAATAGCACTTACACAAACCTTTTTAAAGACCAAATAACAAGTCAAAGAAAAAGCAGAGCTCACATTACATCATAGTTTGATAAAGAAAAGCATGCAGGATATAGCACTTCACAGCTGCTTATGCTGTTGAAGACACTTTGAAAATCAAATTAATTTCTATAGGATGAACCACGTTCATGTGATGAGGTAGTTTGAAAAATGGCCAGAGTGATTTTCAGTAAGAATGAAAAGTTAGTTTCTATTTTTCAAAATATTTTGTTATTATTTAAAATACAAAAATGGCAACAACCATTCTTGTAATGAATGCCAATATGTAATATTTTGGACTGTTAACTCTTCTTTAACACTATCACACCACTGTAATACTATTACAAAAAATAGTTTCTAGTTTGTAAGGATATATTTAAAGCATTGCTACGTCAAACAAATGTCTGAGTCAAAAAATGAATTAAGATTGTTTTTCTTTCATCTAGATTTTTTCTTGACTTTCCATGCAGAAATATGGTTTCACAAAAGCTAGTTCAGATGAAAGGTTAAGAAGTTATGAATAGCCAAAACCTGGTTTCTTTACTTTAGCTGCTTTAAAATTGCAATATTGGTGACTTGCAAACTGCTGAGCCAATTGTCTCCACCAAGGCTTATTTTGCAGTTCTATCAGACTTTGAACGCAATAATGATGACAGTTTGTCATCATATACATTAATAAATAGGAGATATTGTAACAAACATTATTTTAAGCTAGAGAGTCATAATTGAGATTTCAGTAGAAAAACTGGGTTTTTGGCTTCAGAAATCTAAATTCTTCAGTGATAGTTTTATATCAGCATTTTAGTTGTCTCCACTTAAAACAAAAACCCATAATGCTCTAGTTCCTAGAATGAATACTGTGTTTCTTAATTGTGTTGGTCTGGTCAACCTTCTGCTGGAAATATTTCTTTTAAATACACAGGAGTGCTGTTATCTGAGGAGATAAGAACTGTCATATAAACGATTAAAATAGGCAAGGTAGTAAGTTATTAACAGACAGACTATACTCATTGTCTGTTACTGATAAATTAGTGGCAAAAAAGGACGTTCTAATTATCTAATCTATCATCCTGTCAATGATTTTTCTTAACTTTTCCAATGTTTTGAGACATTTGAGATAATTTAGGTTTATTTTCCATCACAGTGAAATACTATGGCTAAACACTCCTGATGTCTTCCACTACATATTCAATTACTTAACATTATCCTATTATTTTTAATAGTATACTAGGCTATTCTAGCTTACATTTCTCTTTGATTTTGGAATATCCAGCCCATGTGAAATTCAAGTTCTTCTGCAGGTAGCTATTTTTAAATCAAGAGTGGTATGAAAATGTGAAAAGTATCCACAGATTGATAGTTCTGTTTTAAAATGTTGAATGATTTAATTTCATTGTCTGTTTGACCACCTACAGTGTCTAGAGGAAGAGGAAGTGCAGCAGTTCAGCCAGAGGGAATGCTACTTTTTATAATGCATGACATAGATCGCACAATTAGTTGAGGTTATAGAGAAGAAGGGAGACACTATAGTACTTAAACTACCACCATAATGGTAAGACATTATACTTCAGACAGAATGTAACTGCCCAGGTAACACAGAAAAATACAATTGCCTTTGATTTGAAGAAACTGTGATACTTTGAAGTATATTCCCTTAATCCTAAATAAAACACCTTTGAGAAAACCATTAAGGAATATGTTCAATTTGAGGAAAAGCTCTTTTGATACAAGCATATTTTGGTAGGACTTTTGACTTAGAGCACCACTGGCAGTAGCTCTCAGTGACCCTGGCAATTTTGCCATGCATTTGTGATTCCATTCTGCTCATTGAAGACCATAAATTCTAAACCTGTGAGTGGTGGCCCAGTACATAAAATTTTCTCTGATGACTTCTGCTTTCGAACATCTGCTGGGAAACAACTATTGAAAGAAGAGACTCCTAATCCCTTTTAAAATTTGTCCACACATCTTAAGATGTGCAAAAGACATGTTTCTTCTGTTGACTTTTCCCTTTCCAGACACATCTTTGGAGGCAATCATATCACAATCATGTCTGCTATGGTGGGGAGGATTATTAGTGTAGAATCAATTGCTTTCTCTCTTGTTTATCATATTTCCAGTCATCCACCTGAGGACATCACTAAGGAGATTTCCTAAGTGCTAAGTCTATACTGGCAATCGAACCACGGGTTTTCATCTATACATCACTGAATGAGATTATGTTTCAGGGCATCAGTTAAGAATTTTAAGGGTACAGCAATTTTTACTTGCTATCCTTCCAGAAAACTTCTTCAAATGGGGGAAAGTCACTAAAAGAGCTTACAGTCCAAGAAGAATACTCTTAACCTTGCTTTTGATATGCATGACACAATTGTAGGAAACAAAGTAAGTACTTAAATGTATTTTTCTTTTCACTGAAGAAAAATTTCAACAAGGAGAGTCACTTAATAAAGTTTGACTAATATTTTTGCTTAACACAGGATCTCAGAATTTAATAGCTTCAGGTTTGTCTAGAAATTAAGACAGAGTTTCAGTCATGATAAAGTTAGATCCTTTTAGGTGAACTTAATAATATTATGCTTGACATAGAAGGGATAGAGTGTGGTTTTATTCCAACAATATCAGAACACATTATTTAAATCACGTGTCATTTTTACTGAGTTGTTTTCTTTCTAAAATTAAGAAGTCATATTTAAATTTTTTTAAAAGGTTAATTTGTTGACCTCAACTTTGTTTAATTGCTACTAATGCATTTTATGCTAATTAAGCATGCTTTTTTAACAATTCCAGGAAGAAAAAATAAAGCCTTTAAGGTTTCTCCTAATCTAGTACCCTGGGGCTGTAGGCTTCTAATTCTTTCATTTTAATCTACCAATTATATGCATTATATCAATAAATATGTCATAAAGAATCTATCGTTTCAGCAACCCTTCACCTGCCATTGCTTTAAATCATATTAAAATACATGAGGTTGTATCTTTCCTTAAAAACGTTAAAAGGAAGAACTGACTAAAATGTCACATTTTCCTGGTGATGAGACCTTAAAATCTCCAATCTGAGTTGTCTATGCATAATAGAAAATATAATATTGAGGAAGTACAGAGTTACTTCACTCAACAAATATTTTTATCCCTTAGATATGATTTCCCATTTTTAACTTTCAGTCCTTCACTTTTAACCATTTATAATGGTCTTAAAATTTAGTTCTGCTCAATTATAAAAGAGTTCTCCTCATGTTTTGCAGCTGCATCTCAGTTAACAATCTGCACAGATCGAGCCTATTAAAGTGATAGAAAAGAGTGCATTAGAATTTCTTTCTATGAATTTGTTGTTTATGGAGAAAGTTTTGACATCCTAAAATTGCAGTAGAGGTCTGTATCTTTCTGAAACAGTGTGATTTATTGACTAAGACTTTTATGGTGACCTAGTCTGCACCAGAATTCAATTCTCTGTACCACATGAAGTAGCTTTCTAGTACCAATACAATCTCTGAACACAAAGTTAGAAATGAGTAGCAGCATCTCAATACCCCCAGCAGAGCAAGGAGTATAGTGATTTTTTCCAACATACATGCTTTCAGTATGACATATGTGCTTTTTTAATGGAAAACCTCATAATTTATGGCAACAAAACAAAGTCATATGTATTTGTTTCTTTTAATAGTTTTTCTTCTTCTAGGTCATTTTAGTATTAAAAAAATTGTTTGAGGACTAATGAAGGAAAATCTTGTGGTCAATAGTTCTTGTGCTTTCCACAAAATTAAATGAAACAAAAAGCTCTTTTCATCTGAAAATAGCAAATTTAGAAAAATGGTGAAAGATAATTGTGATATTTTCATGTCTATATTTTATTGAGTATCAGCTGGAGTATGCAAATAGATATAATCACATCATTTACCACAATATGGTATTTTATATCTTCTGTGGAACTATCTCATAAGATAAGTAGAAATACATGCTCATCTCAAAAAACATGTTTTTCTGATTTGGTTGTTTTTTGAAAAAGACAATATTTTTGGTTGTTTTGATTTAAAGTGCATATAAGTTATGAACATACAAAAATTCATTCAATCTGTATTATTATAGATGAGATTTTTCTCAAACTTCAGGTCTGAAAAGCAGTCAAAAGAAATTAAATGCAAATTAATTACAAATCAAATTGCATATGAATTTGTCCTTTTATAAAGCCCATAGGCAAATAAAAGTTGCCCTTTTTTTGAAGCAGAGCCAAATTTCTAATCAAGCTAGGAAAAAAGACAACTCTGATCTATGTTATACATAGACTGTAACACAATAGTACTATCAAATTTTTTTCAGGCAATTAAACTTTATACCAAGCTAATTTCATTTTGCTGCTGTTTTATTAAGTCCTACAAAAAAACCCAAAATCTATTCTCTTCAGTAAATCACAAGTTTCACAAAGAATTCCCTAACTCAGACTCCTCGTTCTGCTATTTTGATATATTAAATATCCAGCAAAAAATTTCCAGGGTCATAAATCTAGAGTGATAAAATTAATCTTATTGCTGAAGAGAAATAAATATTTTATTGCAATTTTATGAGCTTTTGTTCCCTTTTCACTTGCAAGTAGGTGTTCTTTAGTGGTACAAAGACATCTAGCTGCTAAAAAATGTATTAGAAACAGTACAGCAGTAATAGTATTCATATCTACAAAGCTTTCACTTTTCAGAATGAAGGTCCAAGAATATCTGAAAGAAATCTTATAATATTGTCAATAACAGCATTACACTGCTTATTTTTCTTACAATTTAAACTCCAGGAATACTTTTACTCTTATTAGTAATTTTACAATGGAATTTTTCTGAAATTGTACCTGAAAAATAGCTATGCAATCTCATTTACTGCATTTAAATGAAATGTGCAACCCTAGAAATCAGAAATGCTAATCTAATTAATTCTTCATTTTCTTTCCATTTTTGTCTTAGAAATGCAAGGAAATTTTAAGATTGGAGGTGTTCATGACATGATTATACCTTTATCTGAGATGAAAAACATTTGCAGAAATGATTCGGTCTATACAAGTCTGCCACAACATATACTGCATTCAAATCCATGTTATCCGATATATAATGAATATGTTGTTTGTCACAATTAAGAAATGGATTGGGGAGAAAGGAATGTACAGGTAGGAATTTCCATCAGAGTAGAAACAAATGGAGAGGGATCACAGGGTTTAGTGCTATATATTATACAGAGGGAAATACTTTCTTCAAAGTAGTGTTGCAGATGAGTAAAGTAGGACAGTTTTCTGCTGTGATAATGTGTTGCACAGCCATTCACAATATCTACAATGACTCTAAAAGCTTCATTACAATTTGGCAAATATTATGTGAAGTTTGCACAGACTGATTTTTTCAAGGCTCTGAAATGCAGAGTTAGTTAATTGGTGTATTGTTAAAAATATGCAGACCAAAAAATGAAAATGGTAGTGTTGCTACATCTGAAGAAGATATAACCCATAATTAACAAAACATTGTCACCAGAAGAAAGTATCTTCCTAGAAATGCACAGAAACACTACAAAGCATCACAGATCCAGAGCATTCACAGGTTTGGGGTTTTTCCTATACTTTTTTTTTTTTTTTTTAGGTATAAAGTGAGTTTGTTACTTTTTCTGTGAAGACATGGTACTTTTTAATGAACACTGCTGATGTTCAAGTTTGGAATACATGACAACTTTTCATTTTTTCATAGTTACTAAATGGAATCCCAGATTACTAATTCACAGTTGCAAGTGGCAAACCTTCAGTCCAGGAAGAATGTACAGATGTAAGCAGAAGCTTAAAACAAGTATTAACTTTACAGAAAATCAACAGAAGTTTTCAGAATTGCCCAAATTTATTGAGAAATATGATGAAGTTTAGGAAGAAAAATGTTACCAGGATAGACTATGTTTCAATATTCAGACTTAACACACACAAGGACCTTAATTCAGATGTATTCTACTGTCCACCAAAATGAAGATGTGAAATACACACAAAAATTTTCTTTCAGTTGGTTGGGCTAAATTGCGTGCTCTCCACTCTCAAATTTTAAATTAAATCCACATCACCCAACTGTGCTTTCCTACTCTAGCAGTTTATCAGGAAAAGGAAAACTGAAGATGAGCATGTGCAGAGAGCAGAAAAATATTGCGGGCCACTGTTATCGAGGAAAATGGTCTTGAGCTGTGAAGAACAGAGCAGCAATATTCTGCAACAATAGAGTTTATCAGTTAACAGGCTTTTTAATATTTGCAATTTAAATGGACTTCAGTGCAAGATTTTGATCAGACCTTACCAATCACCAATCAGGTACATAGCCTAGGGCTTGAATACATCTTCTTTTTGTGTCCTGTAACAATGAATATATAGTTATATCACAAGACATGAAAGTTAAAAAGTAAACAACAAAACAAATGCTAGTGTATCACCATGGATAAATAGGTTCAGTCCAGGGAAAGTCTAACAAGAGGATAACCTGGGGCGGCGCTGAAACCTGTCTATTTGCTGGACACAAAGAAGTCTTATTTAAAGGGTAAAACTGACCGTAACAGGCTGAGCTGCATAGACAACAAACAGTTGAAAAGAGGCTTAGGAAGCACCAGTGGACTATTTTGTTTCACTTCAACATGGAAACTACTACAGAAAAAGAATGAACTGTGGTTGATGTTGACAACACTACACTCATCACACACTGGGACTTGGATAACCAACCACAAACATTTATCTTGGCAGGAAGGCTAGATCTGGACTATGCCTACTAGGTCTGACTGTCACCACCTTGATCCAGAAATGATTCCCTGAACATTGCCCACTGCTAAATCCTGTATAGTAGTGTAGATTACTTAAACTAGATGTGTTGTGGGAGTGGTATATTATCAGCCTTGTCCTCAATAAGCTTTGGGATTATATGAAAAGCTTACAGGGTGCTGATGAGACCCCTCAGCCATTGACTTTGAACTGCGCTGGCCTTGCTGCAGTACACTTTCAGTTTTATGAGATGAGTCAGGGACCCCTGAGGTAACAGAAGCCACCAAGTAAACATGAAGAAAACATTTCAAAAGAATTAAGGGGTATGCCCCTAGGAAGACAACACTGCCTATAGCCCAGGTCAAGTGCATTTATATCAATGCATGCAGCATGGGCAACAAACAGAAGGAAGAAGTCACCATGCAGCTAGAAAGTTATGGCCTTGTTGCCATTACTGAAACTTGATGGGATTAATCCCATGACTGGGATGCAACTGTCAGTCGCTGCAGATAGTTCAGAAGAGGCAGTGGAAGAAGGAGTGGTGGAGGGTTTTCCCCTACATCAGTAGGTGGATTGAATGTGAAGAATTGTCTCTCAGGAAGATCCATGAGCTGGTCAAAACCCTGTGGGCAAGAATCAGAGACTGAGGCAACAAAGGGAGCCTTGTGGGTGGTGTCTACCACAGCCCCTGATGAAGGAGAGCCTGTCAGTGAGCCCTGCTGGCTCCAGCTGCGGGAGGCACTGCTCTCACTGGCTCTTGCCCTGCTGTGGGACTCTAACCACCCTGACCTCTGCTGGGAAAATAGCACAGAGAGTTGTAGGAGATTCAGGAGACTGCTGGAATGCATGGAGGATAACTTCCTGACCCAGATAATAGACAGGGAAAAGGGAGTGGAACAGGGCTGACAGATCCTTAGGGAAATCTTCAAAAAAGAACATGAGCTAGCCATCCCCAAGAGCTAAAAATTATGCAGGGAAAGCAAGAGATTGCTGTGGCTGAGCAGGGAACAGCTGATCAAAGTAAAGAGGAAGAAGGAAATGCACAGACAGTGGAAACAAGGACAGGTGGCCTGGGAAGGGTACAGAGATGATGTTCAGTTGTGCAGGGAAGGCCAAGACCAAACCAGGACTGGATCTGCCTATGGATGCAAAAAATAACAAAAGGTCTTCTACAGATATGTTAACCAGAAAAGGAAGGTCAAGAATGTGCACTCCCTGCTAAACAATGCTGGAAAACAGGTAACAATGGATGAGGAGAAGGCTGAAGTGGTTATTACCTTTTTCCCTCTGTCTTCAATGACAATACCTCTTCCCGCACCTCTCAAGTAAGTAGATGGGGACTGGGAAAGTAAAGTCACTCCCACTGTAAGTAAAGATGTGTTCATGACTACCTGTGGATTCTGAATGTACATAAGTCAATGGGACCCCATGAGATGCATCCCAGAGCCCTGACAGATTTGGCAGAGGTAGTTGCCAAGCTATTCTGCATCCTATTTGAAAAGTCATGGCAGTCAGGTGAAGTCCCAGGGAACTGGAAAAGGGGAAACTTTGCACCCATCTTTAAAAAAGAAAGAAAGGAAGACCCTGGGAACAACCACCTGCCAGCCTCCCCTCTGTGCCAGGGACAATCCTGGAACAGATCCTCATAGAAGCTGTGCCAAGGCACAGGGAGGACAGGGAGATGATTCAGGACACTTAGCATGACTTCTCGAACATCTTTATCTCTAAAGCAGAAAGAGATGGATTTGATGGGTGGACTGTTAGATGGATAAGTGACTAGATGGTCACATCTGGTGGCACAAAGTCCAGTGGACATCAGTGACAAATTGTGTTCCTCAGGGATCCGCACTGGGACCAGTGTTATTCAGTACTTCCATCAATCACACAGACAAGGGAGTCAAGTGCACCCTCACCAAATTTGCTGATGACACCAAGTTGAGTGGTGCTGTTGCCACTACTGAAGGACAGGATGCCATCCAGAGACTTGGAGAAGCTCTAGATGTTGGCCCATGGGAATCTCATGCAGTACAACAAAGCCAAAGGCAAGGTGCTGACCTGGTTTGGGGCAACCCCCAGTACCAGCACAGGCTGGGGGATGAACAGATCAAGACCATCCCTGTCAAGAAGGACTTGGAGGTGCTGGTGGAGGAGAGGCTGGACATGACCCAGCAATGAGCACTCCCAGCCCAAAAAGCCAAACGGGTCCTGGGCTGCATCCGAAACAATGTTGCCAGCAGGGCCAGGGAGGGGATTCTGCGCCTCTGCTCTGCTCTGGTGAGACCTCAGCATTGACCTCTTTTAGTGAGTTCAGAAGAGGGACACCAAGTTTTTTAGAGGGATAGAATACCTGTCCTATGAAGAAAGGCTAAGAGAATTATCATTGTTCGGTCTAGAAAAGAGAAAGCTTCAGGGTGACCTAATTGCAACCTTCCAGTAACTGAAGGGAGTCTACAACAAAAAAGGTGGTGGTCCAATGGAGTCAGTTTGCCAGACCTCACCTTATTAGAAACCCATCCACTACCCTCTGTTCCAAGGGGATTTTGCTCATGTGGCTGGCTTGATTGTGGCACATGTGTCACATTCATGGATAACCTGTGTCACAGTCTCCACAGTAAGGCCCCCCCCCAGTCATGAGCCCATGTGTGTGTTGCACCTCTTCGTAGATGCCCTGATGTTTCATGAGCCCATCAAGCTATAAATAGCTCACCCTTTCACTTCTAGTCTAGGTCTACCTGGGCTATTCTATCCTTAGCAGCCTTATCTACCTGTTTGTTGTTCTATTGTGTTTAGTGGCACAACTTTTAGGCACATGAGCATTTACATGNATTATCATTGTTCGGTCTAGAAAAGAGAAAGCTTCAGGGTGACCTAATTGCAACCTTCCAGTAACTGAAGGGAGTCTACAACAAAAAAGGTGGTGGTCCAATGGAGTCAGTTTGCCAGACCTCACCTTATTAGAAACCCATCCACTACCCTCTGTTCCAAGGGGATTTTGCTCATGTGGCTGGCTTGATTGTGGCACATGTGTCACATTCATGGATAACCTGTGTCACAGTCTCCACAGTAAGGCCCCCCCCCAGTCATGAGCCCATGTGTGTGTTGCACCTCTTCGTAGATGCCCTGATGTTTCATGAGCCCATCAAGCTATAAATAGCTCACCCTTTCACTTCTAGTCTAGGTCTACCTGGGCTATTCTATCCTTAGCAGCCTTATCTACCTGTTTGTTGTTCTATTGTGTTTAGTGGCACAACTTTTAGGCACATGAGCATTTACATGGTGTACCTCCAGACTCATGTTTTCTATCCATGCAGTGATGTCCTGACACATTGCGGCAGTCCAGATGTGTTTACCCCCGTGCTGCCAATTGGTCTTCTTCCATTTCTGCATCACCCCCACAGGGCATTTTCCCTCCAGGAGTCAGTATAGAGAGCAGGCCACTTTTCTCATTCAGTAGTCTCTAGGGCTAGTTGGATGGCTCTCACTTCTGCAAAGTGACTTAAGTTGCCTTCCCCTTCAGCAGTCCCAAGGACTCATCATGTCGGACTCCACTCTGAAACTTTCCACCTCTGATCATTTCCTACCACATCAATAAATAAAGTACAGCCTCTTGTTTTCTACCAATTCATTATATGGTAGTGCTTCTTGGGCACAAGTCACCTTCTCAGGCAATGATACAAAATTTCTGGCTTCTGGCCAGTCCATAATCTCTTCTAGGATTCCTGGGGAAATGGGTTTACCCATTTGGGCGCATTGTGTAGTCAGTGCCACCCATTTTCTCCATGTAGCACTGGTTGTACGATGAATTGAAGGGATGTTTCCTTTGAACATCCACTGTAGCACAGGCACCCACATTTCTGTCTCAACAACTTCTGAGGCTTGAACCCCCTCACAGGCTCCTAATATCTTTTCCCAGTTGGAGTATAGTGGGCTTCTGATGGTCAATAACTCCAGCTCCAAAAATGGTCTACCTCAGGTTTCTCCTAATGTCCTTTGCCAGAGGCTCCAGGTGAGATCCCACTCCCCAGATGCAGTGCAGAGTATATTTTGCACATCAGGCCCTGTCTGAGCGGGCCCACAAACTACTGCAAGAAGCTGATTCCTGTTTGATCTGCTCAAAGGCCTGTTGTTGCTCAAGTACCCCACTTGAAGTGGTTCTTCTTCCAGGTCACTTGATAGAGTAGGGGCCCACAAGCTGGTTATAGCCCGGAATGCATTCTCCAGAGCATCACAAGTCCCAAAACAGCTTGTATTTCCTTTTTGTTAGCTGGTGGAGACATAGTTGCTACTTTGTTACGCACTTTTCTCCACATGGCCATTGTGGAAGGGGCATTATCTGGATCTTTAGGGACCCTGTCACGTTTTAGATCACGGTAGATGATTTTCAGCACTTCTAATTCTCTCAAGTACTGGATACCTTCGTCTGCAGTGGTCCACTTCCCTGGAGAGATCACAAGATCTTCCTTAAATGGATATCTTGCCCTCACGCTTGAGAGAAGCCATCTCCAGAGGCTGCAAATTTCTCCTTCTTCCCTAGTCCTCTTTCAAGAAAGATGGGCAGAGACTATTACAAGAGCATGTAAAGAGGACAAGGGGGTGAATGCCTTCAAACTGAAAGAGAGTAGGTTTAGACTAGATATTAGAAAGAAATTCTTTACTATGGGAGTGATGAGGCAATGACACAGGTTGCCCAGAGAAGTTCTGGATGCCCCATCTGTGTAAGTGTTCAAGGCCAGGTTTGATAGGGCTGTAGTGGAACTGGGGCAGAGGGGTTGGAACTAGACTATCTTTAAGGTAGATGATTCCAGGCCATTTTGTGATTCTGTGATTGTCTTTCGAATCTCAGCAATAGGAGCAGTGAAATTTAGCAAACTTCAATAATACTTCTTTTCCTGATAGACCCAAACATGCCTTTACCCTATTCCATTTTTGCATTAATTTCTCCAATTTAAACCTCAATTATACTACATATTGCCATTGAAAACCTACAGCAGCTGTCTTTCCAATGCAGATTGCAGCCTTCCTTTTCGTGGGATGAATGTGGGGGTGTTTTGCTTATTATCTTTTTCCCTCCATGGTTACAGGGAAATTCTTAAATGAAGAAGAATCAGGCATTTCTAAAACAGAATTGTACTGACCTTGTAAGTAACCATTTATGATAGAAATAGCACAGAAGGCAGAAACTCGGAAAATATGTTGTGGAAAGCAATGGGGCAACCATGGCATATATTTTATGGTGTGAAAGAAAAAAGATAATAATAATTATGCTCCTGTTATATGGCACATAAAATCAAACCAATTATTACTCTTCCTAGTTCTTTTAAGCCTGAAGATTTAGAGAATTTGGCACTTTTTTGGCTTTCTAGTTTCTGAAAAACAAGGGACGGTCCTTTTTCATCAGTAAATGTAACATCTTTTCCGTAATGCATGTGAAGGATTTAACAGTTTAGAAAGTATGACAGACCTAGTTATGTATTGACATTTTTTAGCAGTTCAGAGTGATACCATAATTTATTATAAGTCTACTTCATCATTTCTAGCCTACAGCTTCTTTAGTAATGAGAATGCTAAGGAAAACAAAGTGTGTTTATCTGTCTATGTAGTGTTTATCTGACTATGCCAAATTAGAATATTACCTGCAGTTGTCTTCAGTAAGTGTGTGAGTTAGCTTGCCACTTTAACTTGGTTATTGTATTACATTATTGTAAAGTCTAGGTAAGTTTAAAAAAATTAGCTTTTTCCAGAGTTTGTGTATATATGTATTTTTAACAATGTAACCATCCATTTTTACAGTGTTCAAAGAGAAAAGGAACACTTTTGTTTCAAAAACTCAGCCCCTAATAGTCCGTGTGCCAGACAGCAGCAAGTGCAGTAAGACAGTTGAGGTTCTCAGTTGTCAAACCAGGAAAAATCTTTCAATGGCTACCATGTATGAAGTCAGGAATTAATGCTTCCCAGAAATGAGTATTGAAATCTCATTAAGGATGTGTTTATACTGACTTTTTAACAGAGTAAGGATGTTGTAAATGTTTTTGCAGTATTTTTAAAATTTGATTAATCTAGAAACTTCCAAATGCTTCTGGATCTGCACAAAGAAGCAAAACATGAAGGTGAAAGAGGGCACATAAACCTCAAACTATGCATTTGTTTTAAAACTCCTCTTTATTTTCTTCCTGTGAAACTCATTGTGAAGGCCTTCCAAAGAAAACAGACACCATTGGTGGTACACACACTGGTACACAAAGAGAGGAAGAGTTAAAATACTCATATAGACTTTCTCCCTTTTCCTCTGTGCCCCAGGTTACTCCAATGATATAACATAGTGCAGGATTTTGATTATTAAACCAGGATTTTTTTGAGACATTAATGGAGATTCTTCTGTGGAACAAGATGTACAGCATTACAAAATCCACAGGTTCCCAAAAAGTAGTTTGCTGAAGTGGTGGAACTGACCATTCTGTTAGTTTCTTTCACACAGTGGATTGCATTGTATCTTATCAAACATTAAAGATGAACATCTCTTTCCAGAATATCAGCAGATACAGATCAGAGAATATCATTGTTATATAATAAAAAGAATTGTATGTCTGGTGAATTTTCCATAAATCCTTTGATATAATAAACCCTTCAAAATACTGGCCTAACTTAGGTAATGAATGGCCACAGTAAGAATTTCAGCTCTGTATGAATGCATAATCCCCACCACAAATTAACTCCTGGCTACTGGCATTGTATCCATCAAAAATTATTGGCAAAGTTTATGGCAACAAATCCTGTCATAAAAAAGACACTGTGTTTTTTATTTGAAACTGTATTTCCTCAAAAACACATTTCAAGCATTTTAAAAAAACCCCTCTCTACAAGGCTTAACATGTCCAGTGCAAGTTTCAGAGCAAATTTTGTAATAAACTACAAAAATGTCTTCTTAGATGAGCTGAGTTTGACTTCTACATTCAACAATTATGGATTTAATGGTAACCGGGAACAATTTTTTTCATTAGGGAGATTAATGTTTTTATGATGAATCTAGCTGTGTATTTCAGGTTTATTTAAATTTGAAAAAAAACCAAACCTTTTAAAATATTTTATTTGTTAAGGGAACTGCAACATCACTGTTTAAAGAATCGTCTTAATTTTATATTTTCATGAAATTTTTAATAGAAGTTTATATAACTCACTTTGAAAGAAGACTTTATATAATTCATTTTGAAAGAGGACTTTATATAATTCATTCTGAAAGAGGACTTTCCTTTCAATATACTTTTCCAAGTATCCATCCATTCACTGAAAATTCTTTTAACAAACAGAACCTAAGAAGGAATGTATTATCAGAAAGAGAATGAGTCAGGACTATGTGAGGTATTTTTTTCATCAGATAATCTTTTAGATTTTTGTTGATTGGAGGAGTTATTTTCGTCAGCTTTTCTTCTCTCCAACTAAAGTGACACTGGTGAATAGTGGGCACTTGAGACCTGAAAAACCAATTTCAAGATTTTTAAGTGATATTGAACAAAAAAATTGAACAAAATACTATTTTCATTTAAAAAATGTTCATGAATGTTTGAAGCAAAAAAAAAAATTGCAACATTATGTACTTGTCTGACAATGTTCTTTTATCTGTAATGAAACATTATTTGTATTAGCATGTCTCCTAAAAAAATACAAATGTACATAAAGAACTGAAGTAAAGATTTAGAACACATTGGAAAAAGTATAGCTTGACACAAGAGTATATCAGATGTGTTTGCTTCTCCCAAAGTTCAACATGGATGTTACTGACTTGTTGAAAGCCAAACTGGATGCTATGCTGCAGATGCCTCTGACTGGAGCTAAATGGCTCATAGAATTTAAGCTTCCCTGTGACAACCAAAGGGAGTGCGACACTGAGTGGGGAAAAAGCTCACATACGGCTTCATGAGAAACTATTCCAACTGGGAAACATACAAGAAGCAGATGAATGGTCCTCGTATGCAGAAGTCAATACCAGACAAACTTTTAATTAAAATATTTAAGCCTTAAGATTATCACTTTGAGGAGGAAGTGACTCACAAGCTGGGTAAGAGCTGTGTCCACAGTGAGAGCTGAGACTGAGAAATTCCAGTTTCTGAGAAATTTAAGGTGTAATTTGAGTGGTACTCTACTAATCTTCAAGTTCAATTTCACATTGGGAATTTTGTGAACCAAAAGGGATAATTTCTTATAAAGGCTCAAAGTCAAGTTTAACATTGTTCCCTGGCAGTCTTTTTTAAAAGGGAAGCTGCTGAACTCAAACTCCTTGGCTAGGAGTTGTGTGCCCCAGAGGTACAATCTGTAGCTCTCTAGCAAGTAGTGTGTGCCTGTTATCTGCTGAATGTGTTTAAACAGAGGTGGGTTCTTCACAGAGATATTCTGAGAACTAAACTTTATTTCTGATGGGCTGGCAAAAAAGATATGTCATATAATTTCCAGGTTTGCATGTCATTTGTAACCAAATTCACTGAAGTCAACACAAAAACTTTCAGTGTGAGACTGCTACCAGTTGTCCAGTCACTAATGACACTGGTAGAAAATATTTCTCTGTCTTTCTTATAGGCTCTGACAACTAAAAGGCCACAAAAGGCCATTCTGGAGTATTTTCCTCTCCAAGTTGAACACCAGTTCTCTCAGCTTTTCTTCACAGAAGAGGTATTCCAGCTCTCTGATAATGTTCATAGCCCTTCTCTTCATCCACTCTACAGGTGTGTAAGTCTTACCTCTTTTGGGGATCCTGGTGTATACAGCGTAGTATACAATCACTTCTCCTCTTGGCAAACTGTTAAGGAAATTTTCTTGCATGATCATTCAGATGTCACTCTGGAAGTCAGAGTCACACCATCCAAGGTTTTAACTGCTGGGACCAAAGCCCCTTTGCAGCAGGTGACTCCAGTGAACCTATGGTGCCCTGTTTGATTCTCTCCACACCTCACACCCACACTGTCAGACAAGTTTCTTGTTCCCAGCTTGACCCTGGGTTCCCATAGCAGAGTCTGAGACCCTGATTCCTCCAAGTAATAAATTGTGGAGAAGCAACACAGTAAGAGCACAATCTGGGTGCCCAGGAGGGACCCTGAATAAGGGAATCCCTGACCCTTGCAGTCATTGCACACACCCTTCACCCACTCTCCATGTCCTTGTCATGTGCCTCTTGGTCCAATGGCTTTATTTAGTCTGGGGTCTTCTCTCTATTCACTGGGTCCTGCAGAGGCTCTGGGTGATGGCTGGCATTGCAGGACTGTGCCCTTAGTTAGGCAGAAGGTCAGTGCCCTGTCAGTGCCCCTTCACAGCTCCTTGTTTGGGGCTGCAGCCGTTTCCCACCAGACAGGGCACAACCTGCAGCTTGCACTCCAAGCTACCGGCACGAGCTGTGTTCTGCAAGTCTGTACAATTAACAGTGTTTATGACAGTGTAACCTTAGATTGTTAATTTATTAACAGGTTTCAGATCTTGAGATTTTTGTGTATAAGACTGCATTTCTTACAGGTAGTTGTGCTTTCTTCTGTATGAAGCAAACTCACTAAAGGTGTCCATCATCACTTAAAAATCTCAGGGAAATCTGCAGTACAGTAAGGAGTATCCTCATTCCCACAGCTGTGAAGGATCTAATTATATACCTTCCTGTGACTTCTTTTTTGCAACAGATTTTTAGAGTAAGTTAATTTTAAAACACCTCTGTCAAAAGATGTGGTCATGCAGCGCATTTGGTAAATCACAGCCATTACTACAGCAACATTGGAAATCCACTGCACATGCTCTAGCACAAGACTGCATGACTAGAAATCATAGATGACCACTTTGTTGTCACATGTACTTTCTTAGATATCAGAATTAGATTCTGGACAGAATCCCATTAAAACACACAATCAATGATTATTTTGACCAAGCCTGAAAAATTTTTGTTTACATGCTAAGGGATTTGAGATTCTGTGAGAAAGTTTTGTTGGCACTAAACCAGCAAATACATATGTATATACAGATAGATACATAGGCAAATATAGACATGGATGAGATTTAGATATAGATATTGATATAGACATAGCAATAGATATATCAGCCTTGCTTTTTGCAACTGTGAAAAGGATAAACGCTTCAAAAAATCTCCTGCCACAGAACCAAACATATTGAAATGGCTTTTTATGGAGATATTGAGACAACAACAACAACAACAAAATAAAATACACAAGGCTTGCTTCTCCTGAGGGTTCAATTATTTTGAGCCCTGCTAGCAAACTTTGATTGATAAATCTAACCTTTTCTTTCCAGGCAATGGTTTGATCACATAGAGATGAGAAAGAGGCAGAGAATGGAAAAATAATATTTGGATTGCAGCAGAATAATAAAAATGCAGAGGATGCCTTTGACTTTTACAAGGTGAAAAATGATTTCCCATTTTGATTGTGTGGTGTCAAGGCTTCCTTCTAAGAGCAGGTAAGTCTGGGCTTTGTATGATCCTCTTAAATTAATTTTCAAAACTTATAAGGTTTCTCCAGCCTTCCAACTAGAAATTCTTAATACATACAAAATTAAATTCAAGTTGTAGTGGCAACATAGCTTTTTCAGCAGCACAAATGACTGATGAAATGGTGTAGTGACCAGACTAAAGATGTGAAATATGCACTAAGGTGTGAAATATGAACTCTCTGGGCCCACAGGGAAAAGCAGGCACCTTTTGTATCCAAAACAAGTTTAAGAAGTTTTCCAGCTGGGCTGATGCAAAAAACTCATCAAGTATCTCCATCATGACCTAATTTGGCATTTCTATATATCCTTTTAATTGTTCTTTTACAAAATATTTTTCACTCCCTTCTAAAATACTTCTTAGAAGCCCAAAATCCTCTGTCATTAGTTTCTTCAAATCTTCATTTTTATGTTGAAGAAAGAGAAGTTATCAATCAAACAAAATTAAATTAGACCATTTAGTTTTGTCATCATAAATTCCTTTACACAGGTCTTTCTTTGGTAGACAAAGGAGGTACACTTAACCTGGCAAGCTATTCCACTGGAAAAAAAAACGAAAAGAGAGAGAAAGTAAAATTTTGCTTTGAAATGTAAGTTTGATCAACAAGTTTTATTTTGGAAGTAAATCACTTAGCACCATTTAATACTGTGTTGTTCAAATGTTTTCAAATTTCCACAAGCAGCTGTAGACTATTACTTTGAAATGACTGAATTTTGAGGAATCTGGCAAAATAATGTTTGACCTTCATTAACTCTGTTCCTTCCTGAATAATAAAATAGTTTTTGAGGTTGGAGAGCATTTAATAAGTAATTTTAAAAATAAATAATAAAATTCAGTGAAGAATTTGATGTAGCTTACATCATCTGCTTCAACCGACATAATAAGCCACAATCTGGAGAAAAGGGTATTTTATGTATCAGTGTCATAGTAGTGCAGAAGACAGAGAAAGAAGACAGATGCATTAGTTGCTGGTTTAAAGAGAGAACACTGAAATGCAGCTGTGTAAACCTGAATATTGCAGTAAGAGTTGATCACGGACATGAAAACCATGGTATTTATCAGCTTTTAGACATGGTCTATCTGAATGCTGAAAGCCAAATTAAAGTTGCCCTTAGCAAAGGTATGCCTTTACAAATGTAGTCCTCCTGCATAAGCTCTGCCTGCCCTTGCTAGGCCATATGGGACAGAAGTAATTTAGTTCTAATGTTTTAGTTAATGAAATCACTGCTACAGCCTATGAATAACTGCAGCAAATGTGCTCACTGTTAAATAGTACTGTGCTTGCAGGCAAGTGTGGCAAACAGATAACCCACTACATTTCTACCTACTTGTACAGTTTTTACTGCCTGTTTTTTTTTTAATAGAGCTAGCTTCCTGAGGCATGGTGTGCATGCAAAAAATTTAAAAATGAAGAGGTCAAGCCTTAGATAGAGACTGTAAATCCATTTAGCTCTGAAAAATTTATTTTCATTAACAAAACTGTTAATATCTAGATTCCAGACTATGGCATTTCAGCTGCTTTTCATGTTTTACATATTGAAATGAGAAAAAACATATTCAAAAATATAGTAATATGCACATACACCACATATATTCTGCTGGCATTTCTGCAATATATAACAAAATCATATGTAATTTTTTTAGCAACTTAGAGAATCTATTTTTCATCTCCTAAGCTATTTCCTTGAATTTCCTAATGTCTCAACCTCCAAAAAGCTTTATGTATCTGGTTTTTAAAGAACAGTAATCATCTATGCCAAACTTTGGTTCAGTTAAATAATCTTTTCATTTGAATTATGTTACTTCTAATTATGACCCATTGCTCGGTTTCAGAAAAAGGAATTTCAAGCTGATTAAAAAAATTATTGATTTGCACTCTATGTGCTTACAAAACTGCATAATTGTGGCACCGACCACAGGTGAAAAAATGCAATTTATTTTTGGAAAAGCAAATCATAATTTTCCACAGAAATTCAGTGTCCAGATCACCTGTAACAGGTGATGTTCTGCATGACATATGCTCCATGGGTTTGAAAATTCTCAGATTTTAAACACATAAAAAAGATGAAGAGAAACCTAAATTTATGCCTGTCATGGTTTAAGCCCAGTTCACAACTAAGCCCCATGTTTCCACCCACTCATACCCCCACCAGCAGGATTGGGAAGAGAATTGGAAGAGCAAAAGTGAGAAAACTCATGGGTTGAGTTAAGAACAGCTTAACAGGGAGGCAAAAGACACACACACACAAGCAAAGCAAAACAGGCAATTATTTCACTGCTTCCCAAGGGCAGGCAGGTGTTCAGCCATCCCCAGGAAAGGGGGAATCCATCACATCTAATTATAAATTGGGAACAAAAATGCCATCTCTCCACACATTCCATCTTCCTTCTATCCCAGCTCTCTATGTTGAGCCTAACATAGGGAATATGGGATATTTTTTCAGTCAGTGGGATCACCTGTCCTGGCTGTGTCCCTCCCAGCTACCCACACACGCCTAGCCTACTCATTGGCAGGGCAGCACAAAAATCAGACAAGACTTTGATACTGTGCAAGTGCTGCTCAGCAACAGCAAAACCATCTCTATACTATCAGCCCTGGGTTCAGCACGAAACTAAAACTGAGCCCCATACTAGCTACCGTGAAGAAAATTAACTGTGCCCCAGGCAAACCTAAAATAATACCTCTGAAGTCAATATGTATATTTTAACAGCCCTTATCCAGTACATGGGAAACTGTGCAGCTGATGACAATATCTGTACTTATTTGTAACATTTTTGTTGATTAAAGCTAACAACTACATAGTTAAAGATTTATGAATAAGAGGGTGGCATAGAGCATTTTTATGGTGTATTGATTCTCCAGAATTAAAGGTTATTTTCTGTACATTGGTTAAGCTCAATACCATCTCCACCCCCAAGCGCCTCAGAAAGCAAAGATTACTCACAAAATCATTACTATTTTTAAGGCCTTTTTTCCCCTCGGTGTTTAATACTAATGCTATCATGAGAAGGAGGACTATGACTGCAGGAGTGACATTCCATTTGTGGGCCCTAAAATCCTAAGGCTCCCATCATACCATCTGAATGTTCATAATAAGTTTGTGAGGCCTGACAGAGTTCACCCCAGAGTACTGAAGGAGTTAGTGGGTGCTATAGTAGGATTTTTCTGTCATGACCCATGGGTATAGGGCATGATGTTTGTCATAAAATTCTCATCAGGCAGGTCAAAGACACCAGACCACATGCCAGGGAGCTCTCAGGTTTTTATTGTAGAGTCACCATAGCTCTGGCAATGACCCCACTATTTAGACTTAAAAGGTGTTGATTAACAAGCCCGTACATTTTCACAATCTATTTCCACATTAAAAGCTGTTAGCTAGCAAGACATTAATTTTGTACAGTGCACTTCAATAAGTTCTCAAGTTCCACCACAAACTCTTCAAAAGGTGCTGGCTTACAAGGTCCCCACTCTCACAACAGAGTTTAGTACAGACTACAAAGTAGAGTACGACAGCCGTGCTTTGCTCAGGCAAAGAAAGGGAAGAAAACAAAGGATATCATCAGCCCTGAGATCCTGCATTGGTCCTGCTGCTTGGATGATCCAGAGCTGGGTTTGCAAGACAAAGAAAAGTAAAAGAGAAAGGGGGGTGGGAGGATGGGGGTTGGGAAGAGAGGAAGGAGGCCCAATCCACTCCCTCTTATAGTTAAGAGGCAGAATCCTGGTACACGCCTCTTTGATGTTTTGCTCAGGCATCCACAGGCAGCCCATCTCCAGGGAGTGAGCTGGGGGGCAACAAAACACAAATCTCAAGGCAGAGCACGAATTTGGCTTACAACAATGCTGCCCCACCTCCATGAGACTCTCTCCCTTTGTAGCAATCCTCAGACTGTTGGAGACAAAATGTCCTTAGGTTTGCTCCTCTGTACCAGCTCAAACATCTACCAAACATCTTGGGAGCCTAAAGAGGTTGAAAGCTAGCAAATGTAATAATATTTACAAGAAAGGCATGAGGGAAGATGCAAAAAGCCAGATTAGTCTAACCCCTACCTGGAAAAATAATGGAGAAGATCTATTGGGATCTGGTTGAAAGGCATGTCACAAACAATGAAATTATCAGGCACCATCAACATGGGTTCACAAAGGCAAATTCTTGCCTAACTAATCTAATATCCTTCTATGCCAAGGATAGATGTGCTGATTTTAACACCAGCAGAAATTAAACTCAAAATAAGCCATTCCCCTTCTCCTGCCCCTCCTGGTAGCGGAGGCACCAAAAAGAAGAGACCATGGGTTGAAATAACAATCTACTAAAAGTACAAAGCAATGGAATACTACATGCACAATAACAACAGTAATATTAATAGCCAAAGTATACAAAAAAGAGAAGATATTTTACCCACAGACAGGTGTTCACCACTGGCAACAAAAGAAGATGGTGGGTACTTCTCACAGATCATATCCACATGGCTTCTTCCCCAGACAAAGACAATATGGTGATCACTCTTGAATTCTTGCACAGTCATCAGGAACAGGGACAAGATAGTGAAGAAGCTCCCGTGGCTAATTTTTCCCACTTCCCAGTCTGAAAAAAAAAGTGACAAAGTAAACTAGATCATCTGAGTAGGGGTCCACTTTGCTCAGTTCTGTGAAGGTGCCTTCAGCACCGCTTCTAACATGCTGCTGCATTGGGGGGTCACCCCACTGGTGCTTTCCTGGAGCAGCCTCTCTGCCACCTCTGTTGATTCAAAACTACAGTTGATACTTGTTTTTGTTGTGCCTTTCAGCACCAGGGTCTATACCACACTCTGGAGGTAAAAGAGAAGGGGGAACTGGCAGGGATGCAGAGGACCCAAGTCCACAGGTGTTGATGCCCTGGTAAGAGCACCCCAGCTTTCCCTGCCAAAACCATACCCCAAGGATGATGTGGATGTTTTTGAATAACAACTTGGTCACATCTACACAGCACTAAACTCCACCCCCTCTCCATAATCAGGACACAAGTTCACCTTCTAGGTGGATGGAGGGAAGGTGGTAGATGTAGCTTTTCTGGATTTCATTCAGGTTTTCGATACTCTCCTTCACTATATCCTTCTGGACAGGTTGTCTTGCTGTGCAATGAGCAGGCACAGAGCATTCTGTGTTAACTGGTAGCAGGGTTCAAGCAATTGTCACCAGAGGAGTTACATCTGGTTGGTGGCCAGCCACCAGCAGAATTCCTCAGGGCTGAACTCTAGGGCCAGTTCTGTTCAATATTTTCTTCAATTCTCTAAATGCAGAACTCACATTAGCAAGTTTGATGGTGATACTAAAATAAGCAGTGCTGTTGTCTCTCTCGAGGGAAAAGAAGGTGTAAACTGGGAGAGGAGTGTGTGTAGAGCAGCCCTGCAGAAAGGGATCTGGGGGTGCTGGTGGCAGCAGCTCAGGGTGAGCCAGCAGTGTGTGCCCGGGCAGCCAGGAGGGCAAACCCATCCCGGGGTGCATCAGACACAGCATCACCAGCTGTGACTGGGATCATCCTGCTGGATTCAGCTGTGGGGCAGCCTCACCCCGAGTCCTGTGTGCTGTGCTGGGCCCCACACTTTAATTTAAGAATGGTCCAGAGCAGGGCAACAAATCTGTTGAAAGGGCTGGAAGGTATGTCCTGTGAGGAGCAGCTGAAGACCCTGGGTTTGACGGGTTTGAAGAGAAGTCGGCTGAGGAGTAAACTCATCATTCTTTACACCTTCCTCAGGAGAGGAAGAGGAGAGGGAGGTGCTGATCTCTTCTTCCCAGTATTCAATGATGAAATGTGTGAGAATGGCTCAAAGCAGTATAAGGGGAAGTTCGGGTTTAATATTGGGAAATATTTCTTCACAAAGAGGGTGGTGAAACAATGGAATAAACTCCCTGAAGAGGTGGATAGTGCTCATTATACATGCACCAAAGTGCATATCTATCCCTCTTGGCCTGTTTGTGTGGCAAAATTTTGGTATTGAAGATGGAACGGGGGTGGAGGGGGGCATGGGAAATGGCTACATGGATGGCTGTAGTAGCTTTATTTCCAGCAGAGCTACTGCATGGCTTCTGTGGGATGCTGCTGGTGCCAGCCAACTCCAAGATTGTCATGTCACTGTCCAAAGCTGAATCCATCAGCCACAAGTAATGCTTGAGGAAAAAATCTGCTTTGGAGCAGTACATAGAGAGAGAGAGGTGAGAATGCATGAGAGAAACAGCCCTGCAGACACCCAGATGGAGGACATATTCCAGACACTAGAACAGGGAGTTTCTCCTGCAGGCCACGCTGAAGATCACAGTGAGGGAAGCAGTCTCTCTGCAGCCCATGGAGGATCCAGTGCTGGAGGAGGTGAGTGCCCAAAGGTGGCTATGACCCATGGCAGTCTGCACTGCAGCAGGCTTTTGGCAGCAGAGAGGAGCACATGATGTGGAGCACTTTTGTTGGCATGAAATATGAACCTACAGGACAGCCATGCTGAATCAGCCTGTTCCTGAAGGACTGAACCCCCTGGAGGGGATCTGTGCTGGAACAGTTAATGAAGAACTAGTCTGTGGGAAAGACTCGTTTTGCAGAAGTTTGTGGAGGACTGTCCCCTGTGGGAAGGGCCATACACTGAAATAGGGGAAGAATGTGAGGAGTCCTCCCCCTGAGGAAGAAGGAGACAACATTCGAAGAACTGACCACAACACCCATTCCCCATCTGGTATAAAATTTCTGACTCATTAACTGAAGAAAACAGAAGTGTGAGGTGAATGAGGTAGATATTCTTCACAACAAAAGGAAAAGAAATTCTGTTCAATAAAACATATGCTAAACCAGACAAGTCAGATAGACTGTCCATGTGAAGTTACAACTTTTGAAATATAACACAAGACACTGAAGTCTGATTATTTGAAGTGATTTTTGTTTCTCTCTTCAACAAAATTTACTGGAAGCTTTGCCCATTATGTAAGTTCTGTATAAGAACTTGGTTGTCTGAAAAGATTTTGAATCTGTCCAATTATATCTATTAATAGTAACAACTTTCTACTTATATTCTGTAGTTATTTTCTTTGGCTGAAGAAGACAGAATTGTATTGTCACTTTTCAGAGGTGTTGCAAAGTTATAAAAACAGTGAATCATAAGCTGTGAGCAACTTGTATCTCCTGATCCCCTCTACCACTTGCTATTGCCCCTGTTTTCATACAGGAAGATCTCTGCCCCTACTGCCAAGAGTGGTTCAATAACACTTGTTTTCAATGAACTGCTGTGAAGGGAGTTTCTAGCTCTCACTGTGATATGGCAGTAGAATCTTTCTGAGCAAAAGACTCCTGTACTGTCTGGTCCTCTGCTGGCTTTCAGACAATGATGACTTTTGAAAATATTACCAACTCTATGCCTAAAGCTAAGTGTCAGTTCCGTCTTATTGATTAAAGCAGCACTGACCATAAACTACTCTACAATGATTTTTTGGGTTTCATAGTATGGTTACTGCTTGATATATAGTTTTGTGCAGTACTTGTTCTCCCAAAATCAGCCTTAAGCCCTACTTTGTGCCAGACTGGTGGGCTTTAGGTGTCTCTACATAACTGTTTGTGCTTGGATCATGAGTAAACTTTTTTTCAGCATCCTAATCAGAAACAAGTAAACAAGTGAAAAGTATTCTTAGGTACTAGGGAGTCTATTGTCTAAAGTTATACCAACATTAATTTAAAATTAAAGCCTTTTAAAGCTGTTGTACAATATGGTCTAATTAAGAATACTGAGCATGAATATGGTTCCAAAGTTATTTTGAGTACAAACTTACATTTAGTTTTGTCTGTTAACAGTCATTACTCCTTGTGGTAGTTTGAAAGCAAATCAGTGAGAGACTCAAAGTCAGAACTACAATTTAATAGAAAAATTAAAATAAATGCAATAGTACAAAAAAACTGACAGAGTCAGGATACAACCTGACACCCCGTCAGTCAGGGTGTTGGTAGCAGTCCAATTAGATGGTGGCTGCAGTCCTCTGGGAGTGATAGATGTGGTTCTGTTGAAGCAGTGATCCTGTGGAAAGGTGTAGTTCTCCTCTGAAGGTCCAGCGGTGGTGTAGAAGGGTCTGGTCTTCCTCTGGGAATCCAGTGGGAAAGCTGACCTCTGGTGTTTCAAATTACAGATTATATCCAGATAGGGATGCTTGGTTCCTCCCCCTGGGCACAGCATCTTACAATGGGAATGGTGTAATTTTTCAGTGGGACTCAATGGCCCATTAACAGAAGATACTCCCTGGAGTTCTCAGGGAAGAGTGCCCTACCTGGTTTTAACAGCTGGCCCATTAGAAGACACACCCTGGGGTTATCAGGGATGAGTTAGGGAGAGTACCCTACCTGGTTTTAACATCTTATGAAGATGGTGATAGAATACATACCATTGTAACCTAAGACACTCCTCCAGTAAAGTAATTAAATCTAAAAATGCTCTGACCATTTATGTAATTCTGATGGAAATTATCCCAGTTTATCTGGGAATTTATACTAGGCTTCTAATAATTAAATTAGCCTGGTTTGCTAGATCTGACTGATGGATGAAGAGAATGGGAAGAATAAAGGGAGTTGTCATTATTCCCACTTTCTGGAAATTTGGGTTCCTTAAAATATGGAATAGAGATAGTTATCATGTCCTTCTCTAGCCAAGGTATTCTATGATTCAGAGACGCTACTTTTATCTTTGTGATCTTACCGTACTTGTTTGGGATTCCAGAATTCAAAGTTCCAGATTTTAAAACCACTAAGATGGGAAAATATGCAAGAGAGAAAGAAAATATGAGAGGGAAACAAGGTTACCAATTTCTGTATGTTTCTTAATCCAACAGTAAAAACTCGGTGGCAATTTTATATGAATTTTCTATGGTGAGAATAGTGAAGGAATCAAGTTGTTATTCCAGGTTCTTTCACCCGGTGTGCAAGAGTCAATCAACATACTGAATCAAGATATCTCATTTAATTACAATTCTGCAGAATCAGGCATCAGGCACCTAACACAGTCAGTACAGTTTTTGGAAAACAAGCACAGTCTTTTATATTAAAAAGACAACAAAGAAACAACTACACAGAAAAGGTGATTGTTCACTCACCCTTATAAAACAAAATTCTCACTGTGCATGTGGTGGTCTTGGCCCTGTTCATTATACTATCATTTACATATACAAGTTTCCCTGGGGGGTGTTTTTTAGCAATATAATTATCTAAGGTAACTTGAGATTATATTTTCATTCTATCAGGTACCAGCAAGTTATTATTTAACCTTACACTCTATTACAGTTTCTGTTTGAGTCTATTTGAGCAATTAGTTGACAATGAAATAAGTATTCTGCTCCTGTGAACTCTTCATTGCATTCTTTTCTTAGGAACTCTTTATTACTCCATTGCTCCTGTACCCTCTTGTCATAATTTCAAGACCAACCCATAGCGACTGTGAAGTATTTTGTGGCTTGCCAGCTTCATGTCACATCAAAGTCACCAGCTCATCTGGAAGATTCTACCAAAACATGACATAGAACAGTGTATCAGCATTTCAGAAGTGCTCTCTTTGGGCTGATTTGTAGCTCTGAAATATTATTGACTTCTGTTTTGATATTCTGTAATGAACTGAAATTTTGAACTAAGCTGAATAAGAACAGAAGAAAATTAAATAAGCACAATAATACATAACATTTATTTCCTGCCCTGTGTTTGGAGAGAAGCTTTTGCAACCGAGGTTTGCTGCTCTTTTCAGAGTAATGGCAATGTAGATGTTCATCCCAATTCATCTATAAACTTTATATTGTAACAAGGAGGAAGCCACTGAAAAGTATTTATCTACTATGTTCACTTGAGAGAAAAATAAACATGTTGACCTTCAATTCCTTCCCCATTTAGTTTTCTTCTTATCAAAGGATGACAGCATTTAGCACAAGGACCAATGCCTGCATTTTTGTGAGGAATGTAGACAATGCTGTCATGAAACAAATAGCCTCCAGGAGGAAAAAAATGGAAGCCTTTCAAAAGGCTTAATGTGTAAAAGAGGCCATTTCAGTGAACCCTGCACTGTATGTCAAATGTCTAAATAAAGGGACAAAAAGGCCTTTGGAGAAATAGATTTCCTACTGCCCTGAACTGTAGCAGTATTTTTACTGAAGAACTATAGAAACGTCAATGATAAAATTTTTAAATGCTCTGTTTATTCTTATGCAATATGCATTTTCCTGCTTAAGCTTATCATACTTGTTATTTTCTTAATTATTCGTGATAGAGACTGAAGGCAAAAATAAGCTTCCTAAAGAAGTGTGTAAGCTGAATGGTAGATATATTTTTTTCGTATGGTATTTCTCTGACTGAGGACTTCATCTCACCAAAAATTTTTTTTTTTTTTTTTTTTTTGTCCTTATTTCATTAGAATCAAGGTAACATACCCTCTGAAATAGCTTTGAAATGTAATAATTCCAAAAGTAATAAAAAATATAATTTGTAGTGTTCTGATGGGAGAAGTATATTTCCCACTTATGTAGTTTGGGAAAGTAATTGCATCGTTTGGAAGCTACAGAAGATTTGATGTTATTGCCGTAGCTTCTGTCTGTAAAACTTTCTGTTGATTCTCCCCATTTTTTTCCTTTTACAAGTCCAAATTTTTGAATAGCTGGTTAGTTATAGGAATCCATGGTGCAAGTACTCGGACATCGGGGAAAAAAAAAAAAAATATTTTGAATAACAAAACTTCCAAAACAAATGTTGGAAATCTTGTATTGGTTTCTGCATGTTACTTTCTTTGCAGAATAATTGTTACTGCTTCAGGAGCTTCCATCACCATATGTGTACAATAAGTAAATGAACACAATAACGAACACATAAAAGAAAGCTAAACCCACCCAGCTTAACAAATCCATTCTCCCACCCGCTGTGTGCTGGAACATGAACAGAGCATTGTTTGGATCATAAGAATTAGTAAAATAACAGTCTTGGTGAACAACATGGTCATGTGGATAAAATGATTATTTCTTTAAGTCAGTGCATGATAGCTGGGATACCGGTGATTGTGCTTACTTAACGCATTATTCTAATCCAATGACTGTGGGAAGTGTATAATTATTTCAGTTGAACAGATCAACAATTATACACAAAATAAAGTTAAGAATATTTTATATAAATGAATTGTGATCCTCCTTTTCTCCTCTTTCGTTAAAAATGAAATTACTATAATTAAAGTTTTCCTTACAAACCATTTCTCTTTCAATAGCATTTTTCTGTGAAAAATGAAGAGTATAAAATATCTTTACTAGTAGAGCTGGAAACAAGCTGTGATAGTTGTTATCTGCCCAGGTTATACTGAAGCTATACAGCACCAAATTTCAGAAGTTATCACAATTGTTATTCTGTAATATTTTAATACTCAATGGGGCTTTGACAATTGAATCCATGACGTAAAATGTTTCATTAATGCATCATTCCTCTGTGTTCTGCTAGCTGAGTGTCAATTTAAACACACAACTGTAGACTTTATCTATTCCTATTCTTTTCCATCTTTGGAATTGGAGTAGCAACCACTCTTAAGGATTATGAGGTTAATTAGTGAGACTATTGAAAATAAGGCAGGAGTATTTCTACACAAAACATTAGCAACCTGCAGTTCACATTCTTTTAAAAAGTCCAAAGTCTTTCTTACAAAGTGTCTTTTATCATAGAATCACAGAATACTTTGGGTTGGAAGTGACCTTTAAAGGTCTTCTAGCTGAATGAGCAGGGACATTTTCAACTAGGTCAGGTTGCTCAGAGCCCTGTTTAACCCAACCTTGAATGTTTACAGGAATGGGGTATCTTCCAGCTCTCTGGGCAACTTGTGACACTGTTTTATGAATATTAACATAATAAACTTCCTTTCATCTAATTGAAACCACCCTTCTTTTAGTGGACTCTTGTCCTATTGCCGAAGGCTCTGCTAAAATGTTTGTCCCCAACTTTCCTATAAGCCTCCCTTAAGTACCAAAAGGCTGGAAATCTTTGATAAGAATAATTCACCCTTTCCTAAATTTCAATTTCTTTGAAATTTCTTTGTATTTTTTTAACTATAAGTTATCTTTGATTTAGGTCCAAAAAGATTCTCAGAGGAAAACAACAGGTAGCATAGTTCTTATTTTATGATAATTCATAAAAGTAATAACTTTTTCAAGAAAAGTTTTCTTCCTTGTATTTTTATTTCCAAACAAAGATGGAAATGGCAGACTAAATAAAGAATTGCTGTCCTAAAATTGCACTATATCATGTCACTGAGTCACTATATGGTAATGCTGGATTATGTGATATGATAACACATTCATCAGAATGCCATTTTTTGTGATAGTGCCACACAAGTTGGGTTATTTTGATTCACATTAAAATAGCTGTACTGCTGTTCTAGCCCCCCTCTCTCTACCCCTACCCCTCCCCCACAATAGTTAAAAATACCTCTGAAGATATTTGGAGATGTACCAACAACTTGTGCAGAGCTAAATATTTTTTTTGTAATTTCTAGCAGAGTACAATTTTAATGCTCTTTTACAAGAAAAGTGCTGTATTTTCAGAATTATTCAAGCTGTAAAGGACCTCAGGACACCTATATACACCTGCTAAAAGCACAGTCTGTGTTTGAATTCAGGAAGGATTGTTAAGTGCTCTGTCCCACTGGGTCCTGAAAACAAAGGACAGAAATTTCTCAGTCTCTTTGGGCACCTAGCTCCATCACTTAATTAGTTCCATGGGGAAAAATATCTTCTCATCTATAACTGTAGCCTCTTTTTCTGACCCCAACTCCTTGTTCCTCTCTGTGTAGAAGCTGAATGATTGCTTTCTGATCTGTTCCTCCTCCAAGGTGAACAAAGATTAGTTCCACAACTTCTGCTGGCAGGCTGAATACTCCAGTCACTGGCCATTCTGGTTGCCCTCCGCCGAATTTGTTTAAGTTTCTTGACATTTTTTCCTGTATTAGGTGGCCCCAAAATGGTTCCTATATTTAGATGTAGTCTAAGAAGTGCTGAGAAGACAGAGATAAACATCACCCTCAACCTCATCCCACAGAAAATGCACTGCTGGCCCTTTGTTGCTGCCTGGGAGCACAGCTGGCCCCTTCTCACCTTGATGCTCCCCATGGTTTCCAGTCCATCTCCACAGAGTTTCTCACTGACTGAACCACCTCCAACATGTGTCACAGACAGGGTCTCTGCCTGTCCAAGGCACAACCTGTGCCACTGCTGAATTTCATCAGATTTTCTCTGGCCCATTCGTATAACCAACCTAGGTGCCTCTGAATGTCAACCTTGCCTCCAGCTGTGTTCATTTACCCAAGGCTGATGTTCACAAACTTGGTGACTGTGCACTCTGCTGACCCCAGGACAGAACCCTGCAGTAGTCCACTTGAAGCCAGACTCCAAGTGGAGTTCAAATTATTAATTACTACTCTTTGAGCCCAATGTTGAAGTCAGTTTTCCAGTCATCTAACTGGTCTTATATAGACCTGAACATTTCAATATGCAATTAAGGATGTTTCAGTGACTGTGCTAAAAGCCTTCCTAAAGGTGAAGTAGATTGCATCTACTGTTCTTCCATCACCTGCAAATACAGTAATTTCATTACTGAAGGAAATGAGGTGTTCAGGCATGATTTACACCTGGTGCCTTCGGGTCGACTTCCCAGACATCCTCTTCTCCATGTACCCAGAAATGGGCTCCAAATGGGCTTTGTGCACAATTTTCCCAGAGTCTGAAGCAAGACTGACAAGCCTGGACTTCTTTGGATCAGTCCTTTAGCATGTTTCAAAGATGAATCCAATATTTATCTTCCTCTAGGTGTCACAAAATTTCCCCGATTTCCATGACATTTCAAAGATGATAGGGATGAACTTTGAAGGAACATGAGAAAACACTACAAACCTCTAGGCAAATATAGGACAAGCAGGTGATCTGAGATAGCCAGCACAACTGTACTAAGGACAAAATGTGCCTGATCAGTCTCGTGGCTTTGCATAGTGGAGTGATGGCAACACTTCCCAGTCAACAAGGGAAGACTGACCAATGTCATCTACCTAGAGTTCTGTAAGGCCTTCAACATGGTCCCACATGTCATCCTCTTCTCCAAATTGGAGAGAAATGCATTTGTAGGGTGAGTAATTTGGTGAGTAAGGAATTGGCTGGATGGATGCAGCCAGAGGGCTGTGGCCTGGCTCTATGTCTAGGTGGAGGCTGGTGACAGGTGGTGTCCCTCAGGGCATTTTGGGACCAGCACCCTTTATCTTCATCAATGGCACAGGCAAGGATCGAGTGTTGGATCAGCAAGATTGCAGATGACACAAAGCTCAGTGGTGCAGCTGACACAAAAGGATGGGATGCCATTCAAAGTGGGCCCGTGAGAACCTCATGGAGTTCAAGAAAGCCAACTGGATCTCAATCACAGCAATCCCAGACATGAGTATAGACTGGAATATGAACTTATTGAGAACAGCCATGTGGACAATGACTTGGGGGTTCTAGTGGAAGAAAAGCTAGACCTGAGGAGGCAATGTGCACTTGCAGCCCAGAAAGCCACCCATATCCTGGGCTACATCAAAAGCAGTGTGGCCAGCAGGAAGAGGGAGATGATTTTTCCCCTTTAATCTGCTTTCATGACACCCTACCTGGAATGCTGCAACCACCTTTGGGATCCTCAGCACAAGATGCCAACCTGATGGAGCAGGTCCAGAGGAGACCATAAAGACAATCTGAGAGCTGGAGAACTTGTCCTGTGAAGGCAGGCTGAGAGAGTTGGTGTTTTTCAGCCTGGAGAAGAGAAAGCTCCAGCAAGACTTTATTGCAGCCTTTCAGTACTTAAAGGTATCTTGAAAAAGGGTGGGAGAGGAACTTTTTACATGGTCAGATAGTGATAGGGTAAGGGGGAATGGTTTTAAACTGAGAGAGAAAATATTTAAATTAGATGTGAGGAAGAAGTTCTTTACTCAGTGAATAATGAGGCACTGGAACTAGTTAGGCAGAGAAAAGGTGGATGCTCCATCCCTGGAAACATTCAACACCAGGTTGGATGTAGCCCTGATTTGGTAGGTGGTATCCCTGCCCATGGCAGGGAGGTTGGAACTAAATGGATCTGTAAGGTCCCTTCCAATCCAAAACATTCTGTGTTCCTGTGGAACCTGGATCCATAGGCTAGATTCTGGACTTGCTTTTCACTAAACGTTGACAGCTCCTCTCCCGCGTGAAACCTGCCTTTAGGCACAAAGACATGAGACCTTGCTGCTGAAGTCTAAGGCAAAAATATTGAGTACTTGTACTTATCTGCAGCCATTTTCGCTGGATGAAATCAGTCTTTCTGTCCAGCACTGGGTCTGTATTTTCATTGTGTACTCTTTTGCTGCTCAGGCAGGGATAGAAGTTTTCATGTTGAGACTCAAAGGGAGCCTTGTGTTTTCTAAGAGTAATCCTGCATACATGGGAAAAAGCTCCACAATCTGACTTTGTAGGCTGTTCTCACTTAGAACTCCTTTTTTACAACTCCTATTTGATACTTAACCTCAGTTATATGTTCCACCTTTAGCCAAGCCAATCTCCCTAGCCATCTTCATATTTTCCTGAGTACCATGGTTGCTACATTGACTATACTATCCCCAGCTGGCTCTTCCTTCTTTGTAAGTATTGGGTCCAGGAGAGCTTCTGCCATTTCCAGATTCATCGAGCTTCTGTGACATGCAGTTTTTCTCAGAACTCTCTAAAACCCTCATCCTGTCTTTTACTTGTGTCCCAGTAAGTTGCCCTTGCAGCAGATGTCAGGGAGGCTAATACCTCCTGTAAACCAGCGAATAATGATAGAGAGACTTCCTTGAGTTGCTTAAAATGGAACTTTGTCCACTTCTTCATTTGATGGGGTGGTTGGTAACAAACTCTCACCTCAAAGCTAGCCTTCTTTTTCTCTCTTATCATCCCAATGCTCACAGTCTTAGTCAGGCTATTTCTTATTCCATCACTTCGCCCAGAATGCTCAAGATGCCTATTCACATGAAGAAAGACCCTTCCTCCTACCATTCCCTTCCTGAGAAGTTTGTATCCACATGTCATAGAGCTACGGCCATACAATGTGTCAAACCACCCCACAGCTAGAACAATGATGCTATATTATAGTTCTGTGTCATCACATGAAGGTCTCACATTAACTGTTTATTTGGCTGTTTTTTCAAAAAAATGCTTTATGCAATCTGACTTATGTAAATAACAAGTATTTTACCATATTCTTTTTAAATCCAGAGATTTTGTGTTCAATCATAATAAAGTTTTGTGTTCTGAGCACACAATTACAGCTAACACTGTGCAGATCTGTCTTCACATTTTCCATTAGCATATTCCAAAAAACCCAATGAAAAGAATACAGGTTGATGCTAAACTCTCTGATGAATACAGACTAACATTTCTAATATTTTTAAGGACTCCACTGCAAACAGTT
This sequence comes from Drymodes brunneopygia, assembly GCA_013400955.1. Taxonomy (NCBI): domain Eukaryota; kingdom Metazoa; phylum Chordata; class Aves; order Passeriformes; family Petroicidae; genus Drymodes; species Drymodes brunneopygia. The sequence goes on from VZTZ01009372.1 coordinate 148,374, forward strand.
CTGTTATCAGTGCAAGACATTATGGAATTAATTCTAGTCATGCACTGAAATTGTGATTGCACTGGGAAGGCTCAAGGCTCTGAATTTTAAGAAGGACCTTTACAGACCGGTGTCTTGGTTTAAGACAATTTAAGGGGCAGACACTCCAAAATTAATTACCTCCCCTTTAATTTTTAACCACTTCCTTTTCATTCAACAAGGAGATGAATGTGAGTAGACATAAATGAAAAAAAAAAGTTTGCTAAAAATCAAAACAGCAACAGGCAAAAAATAAAAGTGATAATAACTAGTTACAAATTTTCTAAATCTCCCAGACCTCCAGGGTCTGAGAAAAAAAATAGCAGGGAAACCCCGTTCAGCTTAACCTTCCTCCACAGCAGCTTATGAAGCTGTTCTGGTGGCGGAAGGAGGGTGCTGACCTTAGAAAGGGACTCTGGGGCCAACTCCCTCCACGACCCCATTTCCACCCACCAGTTCTTACAGAGATGAGTAACAATTTCTGGTATATGACATAGCACAGATAGATATGGAATGCAATAACATTTTGGGTTACCCATGACAATAGGCAAAAAAACCTGAGAAAAATCATGTGCTTTATGGTCAAAGATTGAATATGTACAGTTACAACAGGAAAGATGTTGATTATTCCTAAATGAACAGTGGTAGAACATATTAATTATCTTGTCAGTTATTTCCTGAGCTTAGTTCTCTGTATGTCACAGGAAAACTCATTTTAAGTTCATCAGGATTGAGGTGATTATCTACACATCCATCAATCTGATTGCCAGGCAAGCAGCAAAGTTGTTTCCTTCTGAATTCAAAGGTAAATGTTCTAAACTGGTTAAAATAGGCAACTAGGAATTGTTAATATGCCCCTCCTGATATTCAAGTGCTTTTAAATGAAATTGTAGCTCTGAAAGTATAGAACTGTCTTAAAATGGGTGTGTGACCTACTGAAATATCCTTCAGGCAGGATTTGGCAGGTTCTCTACCCAGAGCTTTGAACAGCCTCCTAGAAGGTGATCTGCATGCATTTGGCAGGTTTTTCTAGATATGCACAAGAATAGAAACAGCCTCCACCCACTTTTATGGTGAAAACATTTGAAAATTGCTTCATGCAAGAGCAATCCACTCTGCCTTTCATTAAATAAATAATTTTTAAGCAACACAGTTGCTGTGAGAAGTGTAAACAATATTTACATTAGCTAATTTGTCCCTCCTCCTCGATATACTTATAGAAGTATATGCCTATAAAAACATATGCCTTTTTTTTTCTGAGAAGAAGACAGTGAGATGCCTTCTTTATCCATTCTTTACATCGCAATTCTCCGAGAAGCAAATAAACCCTTCCAGTTACAAATCCAGGTTTTTTCATCAAGCCTGAAAGCTCTTTTAGCTCATTTTATACAACATCCCCATTATGGTCTCAGGCTACAGAAGGTTCCATCTTGAAAGTCAATGTCACTCTTTAATCAACTGTAAGGATCAACTGCTAAGTCACCTAAGACTTGATTCTCTTGTCCCTACAATTGCTTGAGCTAAATATTCCGTTTTCACAATACTGCTAGCTCTCAATGCCTCAAGGAATGAGGGAGACTGGAGCAGAGACATCAAACTAATGTCTCTGATGTGTCATTGCACAGTGTATTGCCATTAGGACATCAAGCCAGCATGATTTATAAGCAATTTTAATTAATTTTCTGAGTCATTTCCTAAGGGCTTAATTCTGTAATCTTATTACCATGAGCCTAACATGCTACAGTAAGACTATGCTTTCTAATCTTTCTTTTGTTGTTAAATACAATCTCTGCTTTCATTAGGAAACTCTTGAAATAAAGCAGGTTGCTCTTTTGCATGGTGAAATTTGTCTGTGTTCATTAGAAATTAGTACCAGAAATTACGTAGTGGAGTACATTAGTTCTTAATACAGAACTCATCACCTACTCCTCTCCTTTATTCTTCTACTATGAAATCATGCTAGAAGTGATTGAAGTTCCTACTTTAAAGAAGCCACATATCTATAATTTTAGATATGGAATAATCTCAGCCTCATTTCGTTTTATGAACACAGAACCAAATCTTAATCCCATTTAATTCAGTGAAATCTGGATTTCTTTTTACCCGTTATAAGCAAATAAACTGTGCTCATGAAGATATGTACAGATTATGAACTGCAGAATAGTGTGCTTCTACTGTTTGCTTTTTAGCCTCTGCTTTAAAAAGGGGAAAAATCAGTAGATGATTTGCTGAAAGGCGAAATACTAATTAATTATTAGTATTTTTCCATAGAATTTACACATGGTATTATATAGGTTAATATATGGGGGTTTAGTGATATAGGTTATGTTTCTCACATCCCGCTGTCCATAAGCAGTTTTTAGCTGCTGTAAATTTACATTATTCTGAAGGATCCTGATCTAATGAGATCATCAAAATTTTAAGTTACCAGGGTATTTTATGTCACATAAGTTTTAAAAAATAATTTCTTAAATCACAAATGTGTGATATCATTACTTTGATTTGACATAAATATTCTAATTATTCCCTTAATGTCATTTAATATGTTTCTTAAAATATTAATACCCACAGCATTGTCAGGTACAAGCATCATTTTTGTTATAGAAATTGGAGCATGAAATTTTACGTAGGGGAAATAAACACATTTTTAACACAGGAGACTGGGAGAATCGAGTCAAAGCTTAAAACACATAGGAAAGCAGGTAGGTCTCTTACTCATGAAGGAACACAGAGGTGTATGCCCTTACAAGAGTTCGGAGCAATAGAAAAGAGATATAGAATTGTTATGTAATGATAAGTAACATTCCTATGCCCTCCAGAGTGCCCTAAAAATAAAGGATAAGTACAGAGTGAAGAAAGATAGTTTGTCTGCCCCATGAGCTTTACATCAGCTATGGGATAAAAAGAAATTCAGCTGTCATGTATTTCTTTGAATCTTTCTCCTGCCATTTAACACAATTTCCCCAGGATTATTCTCCTACTACATGCAGGAAAACTAATTGACCATAAAAGAGAAGTCATTCAGGACTGAAATATGTAAAATTTGAGTATGAAAATAAGCTGAGTTTGGGCATCAAATTTTATTGTGGAAGGTTTTCATTCTTTTTGCTTTGTTATTGACAGTGTTATTACAATTAAAATTGGTTGTGATATTTTAAAGAGACTGATTTGCTAAAAGCAAATTTGCAAAAGCCATACTTATACCTTCCTCCCCCTCATACATGTTTAGATTATTCACAATGTGCAGACACAGGTGAAGTGTAGTGCTTTTGTGAATATCGAAAGTGTATTAAGCATGCAAAAGCAATGAGAGAGCACTTTGATAGTGTACAAATTGTTGCAAGGGTTCTACCACTATGAGTTGAAGGAAACATTTTAAAGGATGATTTAAGCCATCTCATGATTATAAGGAAGGGAACACCTAATCTGTTCCTGTTCTCAAAAGATGAAAAGTACAGAAATGAACAGCAAAAACATCTTTCATACTGTCACACTGTATCAACAGAAAATGGACACAACAATCTGAAAGAAGATTGCACTAAAAGCCTGTGATACTGTTTTGCATCATGTGTAACTTTGGCAGTCACGAGTGGTACCCTCTTATTCTTTTGGAAGTCTGACCCTACCAGGTAGTGAAAAACAAAGAAGTGAGCTCAGTCCTGCCCAGGTGAAATGACTGACTACCCTCCCCTTCTCCTCAAAAGTGGGAAATGAGAGAGGTCCTGAAGAGTCCTGAAAGAGTCTTTAAGTCCCAAAGGAGAGGGGATTGAGGACAAGAGTAAAAATGAGAATGAATATAGGTGTAAATTAAAGAGTAAAATTGCATTAAATTCAGAAAGCAGCAATTAATTGTATATTTGAAAGGGATGGTCTGGATGGATGTATACAGCTTAACAAGGGTGAGCAAAGGCATTAAACTTTTTCTTAAACTACTTCCTTGGTAGTCACACGACTGCAATATATTTTGCCTAGGCAGACTCCTTGCAACTTAGACTTCCTCTCACATTTCTAATTTCCAGTGTCCACAACACTTTTTTCTCTCTGATTTACATGTTTCCTTTGGATTAAATGGTGAGAAGGCAACAAATAAAGCATAGGAGACTGATCAACAATGGCTTCACTGTATTTAAAAGCAAATATTTTTAAAATAGATGGACAATTACAAAAGGCTTATTATTTTGTATCTGTGACCTATGAAAATCAGTTTCTATTTTGTTCTGTGGAGCTCTGAAACATAGTACAGTGTCACTGACTTTTTTGTGGAAACAGGTAATTGTACCTTGTTCTTTAGGGTGGATTTGACTCTCTTCCTTACACTGACATTAGAGATGAAAATCTCTGTGGAAGTGAGTAGAGTAACAATGGTGCACAATGCTATGAATGAAGAAAAACTGTGCAATATTTTGTGTTTTGCATAGTGATCTGACATTTGACAGTTGATATTTCTCATTGAAACACCTTCAGAAAAGGAATTTCCTTAGTGGTTTTCATTATCACAGTAAAGAGCGGAGCTGATCTGCAGGGCAGTAGAGTACAGTTAAAAAGAACTATAAACAAGTAGAAACAGGTCAGTTTTCTGGACTCCAGGGAAAGCCACTGCAAAAAGACCCTCTGCAAGCAGTGTGGAAATTATACTTTCTCCTTTGTAAAGGGGAATTTGTTTGAAGAAAAAGACAGTTATTGATTGTTTATTCTCTTGATACATAGAAGTCAAAAACATTAGCAGCAGACTCTGTTTAATGGAAAAATTGATATTTGTTCTTTTTCAGAAAAAAAAAACAAACAACCAAACAGCTGAGTATAGTAATTTCAAGTACTGCTCTGTTACAGAAGGGAAGAAGGCAGAAGCTGTTCCTGGAAAATGGCTGTCTGAATTCGATTAATGACTCTATATGACCAGCAAGAGTTTACTTCATTAACTACCAGTAACATTTCCCATGCCTTCAATTAACAGTGGTTTTACTTAATCTAATATTAGTTAAGACACGATATGATCAGAAAACATCATTGCCAGCCAAGTGTTCCTCAAACACAACTGATTTATCTCTTTGGCACCTCATTAAAATGCAAACTATATTGAAATTGATTTTCAGCACTTTCAGACAGGAATGTTTGTAATAATGTTAATTTGAAAATTTCCTCTTTTTTATATGTATTCTGTATGCTGTGGTTGCCATGTTCAGCCCAAGGCTATTTGTATTGTGCAGACAGAAAATGAAGAGCGAACATTTATTTCTCATATCTTTGTGAGGAACCTGAGGCGCATGAAGATATTTGTGCTGTAACAGGCACAGTCAATCTCCTTCACTCCCTTTAGTCACTATATATCAACAGCAAACTCCCAGCTAGTCTTGCTGCAGCAATTAACCTGCCAGGGCTTTCTGCTGTCAGACTCAGTAATAATAAACTACCTCCAGTGAGAGATAGAGCTATAGATTCTCGCCCTGCAACTTCCACAGTGGTTGAATTATTCAGAATCAGCATGATTAAAGAGATGACATGATATTAGTTAAAAACAGATACTTTTTTTTCCTCCCTGACTGAGATTTAAACCTATTAAACAGTGGAAGAAAATGGGTCTTTAACATCCATCTATAGGTCTTGGAAAAGGAATTTCTGGAAAAGTTGTTTATAATGCCTATAATTTTGAAAGTTTAAGGATAAAAATATAAATAACAAAAGGGATTGTGTGGTTAAATCATAAAGCATCTGCAAATCCAAGAACCAAATAAATCAAAGTAAAAAAGCATTAGGGACACAGAAACAAAGACATTATTAGCAAAAAATTTGTAATATAGAATCTCCTTTTTTAAAGTAAAAGATAGCCTCACTCTTCTTAATTTTTATTCTATGTTATTATATGGAACCTTCTAAAATGGTACCTTGAGAAATATGAATGATATCCTTTATTTATAATTTTCCTTGTAAAAAAATAGCGGAGGGGGGAAAGTAGCATTGTTATAAATACTGTAATATATTACCAACAAATCAATTGTTTACATTTCCTGGTGCCAGGGAAACACTGTAATGTTACACATACATTCCAATTGAGTTTACTAAAACAAAGTAATGGAAAAATAAACTTAGCTGACACACTTCTAATCCCATTAAAATCATAATTCATTTGCCAATCTCAGTTTACTCAGCCACCTGATAACACATTCTTAACTAATGTGCCTAGTGATTCCCTGGAGAATAATCTCTCTAAAATGCAGGACTGGGCCTATGTGTTAGAAGTGGTGCTAAATCCAGTCAAATCCATATTCTGTGACTACTAGACCAATGTGAATTATATTATTTGTCACGCTCATCTGTATGAAATGGAACTAATCTGTTGATAGAGAATAACAGAGATAACTAAAAACCACTTTTTTTTTGTTTATCCAGATCTTCAATACAAGTAAGAATGAATTGAGCATGCATTCCATACTAACGCATTTTTCTCAAAATTAGACAATGTAAATGGTCAAAGAATGCAGGTGGACAAACTGCATACAAAAAACCTTAATATCTGCCCTACAATATGCTGGCCAAAGGTAATATAACCTTATAAATATGATCAGTGGAGAGATTTACTCCTTTAAAAAGAAATAAACTTCTTGAAAGTCAGTGTAGGAGGAAGTGCTGATTTACCTCTCTTCAGAATTGTTTAACTTTTACATATAGAAACGAATTGTCATTTTCCATAGAATGGAAAATTAATTTCACAGTACAGGGCTGTGCTGATTGTACAAACTGATGTTCTAAAGTTTTGTTCTTTCTTTGCATATGTGATCATTTATGAAACTTATCTAAATCAGCCTTCTAAAGTACAGAAGATTACAAAGAGATTTCAAATAGAGTTGTAAGTTGTATTTTGAGTCTACAAATGGATAAAATAGACTATTATGAATCCCATAAAACAACTTCAAATGCAAAATGTAGTTTTACCTATATAGTCTAAATTTTCCATTGTGCTAAATATTTGGGAGAAATTAAAAAGGATACCTCAAGCTCTTAACTTCAAGGCACCTCATATTGTTATTGAAAATACTCACAGGGTAAAGCAGCCTGTGTAGTAATTTTGAAGCAATATGTTTCACAGAGTTGAGGCACTACAAATATTGAGACTTTGTGTGTAAAAGTGGATCAAAGTCTTGGATGGATTACTTTCCAAGAAACTGACCACCACTAAATTTTCAAAACTGAACACTAAACGTTAGACCTCTGAAAAATGAAAACATTAAAGAACTATACAAAAAAACCCCAAACAAACCATATTTTACCTCCATATTTCAGATAACCAGATAATAATAATTTAGAAATTATATTTATCTTTATTTTAGTGGATTTTCTTGTGAGCTTTTTTTTTCAGTTAGTTGTGAGGAAATGAAAAGAACAAAGACTTTTCAATTTCTATGTCTTAAATTCATATTTACGTGTCTAAACAAATGGCAGAGTCTCTAAATGTGCTGCTTTCAACACTGCTCCCAGTGAAATTGCTTAACTTTGCTGAAAAGTGCAGTATGGCTGAAAATCAGGCTATGAGTGTGTAAGTAGAGAATGTAGGATATTATCATCACTACTCAAAATGCATATTGAGTAAGAATAAAAAGCCTTTTCTTCCGCAGACTGGTAATATATTTGTCATTTTTGAAGAGTCTCTACAGACTTTGCTGTGATAGTCTGTTTGAGTAAATATGTGAGAACACAACACTTTTGCCTTTCTGCATCTTTTGGCCTTACTGATGTCCTTTAAAAATATCATCTGTCCATCTTTTCCTTCAAGAGTTTCTATTTTTTATGGTTTGGTCTGCCAAAAATCAAAAGAAAAGTCAGTGTGGGGACTATAACTCTCAAGCTTTTAATACTGTGTTCAAAATGACATCCATAATCTAGACCCATTTGTTTTGTTCATGTTAGTATGACATACATCAATAACATATTAAATAAAATGTTTACAAAAATGTTCAACATCCATAAGAAAAAGAATTTAATGCATACTTTCAAGTCCATGGTTAAGCAAATTTCCCTTTGCTAATCCCCTAAACTTTGTCTGCATTTATTAGACAGGGACAGGAATTTTAAAGAGCACAATTTTTCCTACCTGCATAAAGCATGAGTTTTAACATGGAATAAGTTATCTCTGGCTTGTCACAAACCATTTCTTTCCAATTGCCTACAAAGAATGCTCAGGTAACAAGCATAGACAAGATATTTGGGTTTAAAAGGCAAAATCTTATGCTACACAACATAAGAGTACGTATTTTCTGTGATTCTCAAGTTTATCCAGCTCGAGAAGGAGCTTGGCACAGGGGACCTCCAGAGGTCCTGTCCCATCTAACTGATTTCTGTGATTTTAAGATGTTTTTTCCAAGTCATTTAGGTTATATTAACAGTCTTAATTGGGTTTAATGTTGTATAAGTCTATGATATGAATTACATCAATAAAATTAAGTATTTATTGGTAACAAACTTAATCCTTTCATCCTTTTTAATTTTTTTCCATGTGTTTGATGAAACTATTTTTGAATTTATTTTCTTAATTATTAGGTTGTGTTGTCCTTCTCTTTCTCTCCATTAATTCAGTGGGGTTTTCTTCTTTTTTGCCTTTTTCTATTTCAGAGATTTACTCATGAGCCAATAAAATAGTAGCTTGAGGGCAACAGTGCCATCCAAAGGGCACTCAAATAAGCATTTAACACATAGTAAAAAAAAAATGAGTTTTTCAACTCATTTTAAAATGTAGTGTTCTTTGTTTAACAGTATTAAAAACACACATAGTTACAAAAACATGCTATTCTTCATTCCCACGTACTTTAGAATCTTAACTGATAAACTAAGATAGGTGTCCAAATTTCCATACTTCTCACAGATGAAAAAATAATCATGTAACATCCATGACAAATATTATCATGTATCATTCAGAATTTCGTATTCCTATCCCATTAAAACTATAAGAAAAAAAACAACCCAACAACTTATCTTCTGACTCAGCCACAAAATTTCAGTTAGTTTAAAATTCTCAATGTGCCAGGTAGGCTGACAAACCCAGAGTGCTCACACTCTGGAAGAGATTGATTTTGACTTCCTGTGAAAAATTTGTTTTCTATAAAGGAGGTGTCAAAGTCTATCCAGAGCTATCTGGCTGGTGCTGTGTGACAGGTGAATGTTTCATTTCATTCTGTGACACTGATTAGATTTAGAGATTTTTCATCCATCCAAGCTGCAAGTTGGATTCCTTTTTTCACAATTAATAAAATATTCAATGTAGTTTTGGACCTACAGGTGTGTTTCCTTTGGAAATGCAGAACAGTGGTAGTACTACATTATGATACGTTTAAGCTCCTTCTGGAAAACCTATCTCAAAATTAGAAGTAAAAATTGATGCTTGGTATTACTTTACTGAAAGGAATAGACAGCAATATGTCTTGAACTGAGGACTATGGAAATAAAACGTACTGCTTTTCTGTAAACAAAATATTATATAGCCTCCTGGCCACAGGAAAAATCAATTTAACATATGCCCTTTTTTTTTTTGAGGGAGCAAACACATTTTCTTTACTTTTAAATAAAGTAAAGGGCATAAAGGGGCATAAAGGTTGTCTAATTCTTAATGCAATTAGTACTGCTATTATTTTAAAGAGTTTTTTTATTTTAGAATCATGTTTTAGAGTTATTCATTCTTTCTTTTAACATACACACAAGCTTACTGACATCAATTTCAAAAATGCTGCTCTCTTAATGTATTTACAGTTTTCCATTTTATGTATTGTTTGGGGTTTTTTTTAAAGTAGGTTTGAATTTATTTAGCAGATGCAGTCCTCACACTACTTTCAGGCTTATTATCATCACGCCTCTTTCTATTCAATATTATCAACATCATCCCACTCATCACAATCTTGCCTGAATCAAAGGCAACTTGTTTCGTGTTGGTGGAAGCTTTGAATGAATAATTCATCTGGAAAAGCCTTCTATGTTGTACATTTCCAGAAGACAGAGCAATTCTCTTGTCAATCACAGTGGCTCTGACAGTACTAAGTTCCATACAGTATGTGCTCCAAATGTACGGGGGATGACAAGCAGATGAGATTACCAACTGTGTTAGTCCTGGCCATCCTTTTAGCTTTTCTTTGACAGAACATTCAAATTCAAGTCTCACTCTAACACTGCATTGAGAAATCAGTGTCAAAATTTCCTCTCTGTTCTCAGCAATACAGTTTGGTTGAAAGCTCTGACATATATTGCAACCAAACTGATCACAAGCTGCAGTTACTCATCTCCATATAGTTCCATTTCATTTTGGCTCTTGAGTTTTCTTATGCCTAGACAAGCTGGGTCTGGGCTCAGGCTCGCTCAGTATGAAGGCAAAGCTTCAACTGATAGTGCAAAGATCCTCATGTATGAAAACCTTTATGCCTAAACCTATCCCTACTGATACAGGTCATACTCTAGTCTCTTAGAGGATGGACTCCTTGTCATTTCTCTGAAGATTAATCTTCAGAAGACTAGTTGTGACTAATTGATTGTAGTACAACCAGAAGCATAAAGTAATAGGAAGAGAAGTTATACTCTAAGAATCTTTCACTCTAAAACAAAAACATAGGGAGAGATATGATGCACTTCAAAGATGGAGGATATTAACATACTGATAAAGTCTGAAAGCAGAGACTTTGAAAGTATATGTTTTTTGTTTTAAAATCTTCTCACTTTCACCTTAAACTGATCCTTTCCAATATGACAGAGGTATGACTAATACACCAACAAAATTTTGAGTGACTGGCATTAACTAGGTATGACTCTGCTCCCATCCACTGGAAGCATTTGAGAGTAAGTCTCTGTCTACACTAGCAATTAATGGAGCATTAAGACAGCAGCTGTCCACAGCATGGATCTAACATTCAGACCACAGATGTTTTACAAGGAATTGTTTCAGATTAGCTATAGTCTTATTCTGTGAGATGAACAGTCAATAGCACTTGCACCGTTTTTGACATGTTCCTGATCTGGCTTTGTAGAAAAGTAATACATTTCGTGTAGTCCAAGGCTAAGAAAATCAGAGGAAAGATTAGGAGATCTGTTTTAAAAACATGCTCATGTTCTGAGTTAAAATGCTAATGTACAATATAAAGCTTCTACTTCTGAGAATATGAGGATGGATAAACTGCCAGGCCTCTTACTTCTCCTATCATTTATGAATTTGTAAAATTCAATGAATAGACATGGAATTGTTGTTTACCTCTCTGCAAGATAATGTCATCCTTCAGGAAGAAATAAAGCCTCCAAATAAATAAATAAATAAATATATCAATCTGTGCATATATAATGTAGTGACTAATTCCTTTTCTTAAAGCAATGATATTTATATCATGTATTCTTAACACTGAAATATCTTTTAGATAGAGTGGTTCAATGTGCTGCAAAACTTCTATTCAAAAGACACTCTTGAGTATGAACATATTTAGTCTAATAACTGAACTTGTTTGTGCCCTTTAGAATGGGGATTAGAGACAGCTTATTGTAATAAGCTGTCTGACACAAGTGTAATAAACCCTTCTGATACAAGTAGTATAAGTTTCTGTAGTTAGCCTGATATGCAGGAAAGATGCCCTCCAAGATATTTTGTCTGTAAACAGCAAAAAAAAGACAGATTAAATGGTGACTGGTGGCTTGGTCACAGTAACCATGTAGTAGTTGAGTTTCAAATTGTTGGCAACAGGAGAAAAACTGCCAGCAAACTTCAGCCCTGGATATGGGGAGAGCTGAAGAAGAGAGTAAGGTCCCATGGGAATTGCTTTTGAAGGTATGGGGGCCATGAATGCTGGTCAGTTTTTAAAACCCATCCCTTAAGAGCATAGAAGTATAAATTTGAAAGTGTCAGAAGTCAAGTATGTGGGGCAGAAGGCTGCCTTAACTGAGCAGGAATCTCTTGCTGGAACTCAGGCAGAAAAAGAGGAAGGACAGGAAGGCTAAAGAGATGCTTTTCACCACTGTAGGGAGAAAATTTGTGCAGCCAAAGCTCTACTGCTTGAGCTGACCAGCACTGTGAAGAACAATGAAAAGGTTGTTGTTTTTTTTTTTTTTTAAATATGTAACAGAAAAAGGAGGAACAGAGGTAATGGTGAGCCATTACTTGATGAGGTTGGTGACCTCACAAATGTTACATAGAAAAAGTGGAGCCACTTCATGTCTTCTTGACTCTGTCTTTAGCACCTGTAGTCTCTGGAGCCCTGTGTAGAACAATGATTGTAGACATAATAAACTCCCATCTGACTCTGAACTTTCTACTCCAGCTAGATGGATATTATTCTATGGGTGCTGATGGGACTTGTGTACTGAAAGATCTGGCAAATGTCTTCATGGGATCTCAACATTTGTCAGTTGATCTAAGGAGTCTGGAGATGTTTGAGTGAACTGGAAGTTGGTAAATGTTGTCTCAGGTTCCATGAAGAGAACAAAGGAAGACCCTGGAAATTAAAGGCCTGTCAGTTCTCACTTCAGTCCTGGTAAAAAACCTGGGGATGGTATTTCTAGGAGTTACTGAGAAAACACTTGAGAAACAACATTTTCATTGGTCATAGCCAGCAAGGCAAAAGTCACAGAATTACAGAATCACAGAATTGATAAGGTTGGAAGGGACTATAGGCGGCCATCTGGTCAGATGTCCCTACTCAAGCACAGGGTCATCCTAGAGCATGTGGCCAAGAATTGCATCCAGAAAGTTATTGAATATCCCCAGTGTGGGAGACTCCTCTCTGGAAAGTCAGTTTCAGTCACCTACACAGTAAAGAAGCTCTTCCTCATATTTGGATGGAACTTCCTGTGCATCAGTTTCTGCTGATTGTCTCTTGTCCTATTGCTTGCCACCACTGAGAGAAGCCTGGATCCATCCCCAAAATCCTCCCTTCAGATATCTGTATACATTGATGAGGTGCACTCTCTGTCTTCTCTTCCCAAGGCTGAAAAGGCCCAGCTCCTTTAGCCAAGTGGCCTGACCCTGCTTCCATCTCATGTGTGTTTTCTACTTATACTTGAAGAATGACAGTTCTTAATTCATCCACAGACGTCTCTTGCCCCCTTGGTCCAACTTCTTTCTCACCAGTCTGCACTGTTCTTGAGCCTGGAGGAAGTGATCCTGGAATATCAACCCTTTTCCCTTCAGTGCCTGTTCCCAGAGGATTCTTTCAAGAAAATTCCCTAATGAGATCTGTCAAATTCTCTCTCCAGAAGTCCATGGTTACAATCATATTTGCTGCCCTGCTTTCTTCTTACGCAATACGGAACTCCACAGTCTCCTGGTCACTATATAGCCAAGGCTGCCCCCAAAACTCATATTCCCCACAACACCTTCCATGTTTATTAGAGTGAGGTTGAGCAGCACAACATTCCTTGTGGGATCAATGTTTTTCAGGAACCTCCTGGGCGGTTTGTGTTTCCCAGTGCTGATTCTGCAGCAGATGTCAGAGTAGTTAAAGTCTCCCACAAGAACCAGTGTCTGTGACTTTGAGGCTGCTTCAAACTGCCTGTAGAAGGCCTCATCCACAAATTTGCTACATTTATCCCAAAGAAGAGAGAAGGCCTGTGGAAAAGCAAATTAAATATTTCAAAACTTAATCTTGAGAAATTACTGGCTTTAATAATGGCATATATCTTCTCATTTTCTAATTCTCCATGCCAGCTGATCCCCTCCAAAAGTATTTTGTTCCTTTATGACTCAAAAATTAATGGCGTCTTTTTATTTTCCTCTCTTGATGGTATCCAACTAGCAAGCTGCTTGATGTTTATTTAAAAATTAGGATGTGGAAGTGGCTGAAAATTTTCTTAACCTATTTCCCTCCACACAAGTCTCTTCATCTATCAGGAAAAGAGAAAAGGGCAGAGCATTTATCGTCCCACAGCACTAAATACCTGCCTTGTGATATATTCTCTGTATCTTTTTACAGGTGTTGTTTTATAGATAGAGTAAATCTGAAGATGCCCTTATTGTTACCATGTTTTTTCCTTAATGGGCTTGTTTAGGTACAGCTATGTCTAAATGAAGAGGCAGTCACAGTACCTGGCTAATCATAGTGGTTGTACTACTGCTGAGTTGCTATATAGCCTTGGGCCAGACTTTAAACTTCCAAGAACATTAATTTTATTCTCATTTCCTAAGAAGAACCATAGAAAAGATCTTTAAGATCAGATACTACAATGATTGATGCAAAGAGAAAAAGATTGATACAGAACAATTATGTTTGAACTTCTAAGTGACAGTTAATTGATGTATTATTATCGATCAAGACATTATAATTATTTAAAGAACTGCTTATTCACTTTTTTCCCAAGTCCACCATCCAGAAAATAATAGAAAAATCAATACAGTTTAGCCACAAATACAACAATCTATCAACACAATTAATTCAGTATTCATTTGTAAGCCTTTTTCCTAATATTCAAGCCTTGAGAGCCTTTTTGGAAAGTTTCTTTTCTTAACTGAGCTTACAAAATATGTAAGAAGAAAATGTGCCACAGGAAATATTTCTGTTCAAAAGCAAACCTCATATGCTGGACTTTAAATATTAAAAAATGAATTCATTTTTCAATTTATTCAAAATATACTTCCATTTCTATGGAGCTCAGACTTGCCATTTTTATACATGATAATGTAATTCTGCTATTAAATTTTTTGTTAAAATCATGCAGAATGAAGAATTAGTATTCTAGTTTTGCTAGATTCAAAAATCTCGTGCCCTTAATTTTGTATGCAGTGCTTTAACTTCTAGTACATTTGTATGGAGAAGCTTATCATTCTGGAATTATGATTTGTTTCTAGAGAATAGTGATGCCAACTCATTGTCTTTTTATAATTACCTCCATATCATTAGAAAGCAGTGTTCTAGTAGGGGGACACAAATTTTTAAATTTATTAAAGTTTATGATGATGTAGAAGTTAGTGAGTAATTTTAGCCTTGTGTTGTTCTATGTCTTTCTCATACGTATTTCATAATTAATGGACTTTTTAAATGCCTTTTTGCTGCAAAGTAGCTTCAAAAGATGCTTACATTCAGATAAATGACCCTTCAAATTACTGGTGCATGAGTAGCGTCATCCACATTGTGGCTGTAGAAATCGTTATGACAGGTGATATGTTAAGAGACCAGAGAAAGAATCTTCCTAGTTATCTGTAGTATGGGTATTATGTCTGTATTGTAAGTTTATAATTTGTTGCACAGTTTTTTCTACTGTTCATCTTCTTCTGAGACTTAAATGACAATAAATTTATGCCCTTAATATCTATCGCAATTAAAGTCCACTAACTGACACATCCTAAAGAATCGTTTAGAGGCCAGTGGACATACAGTTCAACTGTTTCAAAGTCTGGTTAACATCAGAGCCTCATTACATAGCCAACACTAAGCTACTTCAACTACGGATTTTTTCATTACTATTAAAATTATAAAACACAGTTTCTAAGCAAAATAAGTGACAAATAAAAGGAGTGGCTGCAATTATATCCTACTGAAACCATAGTGTGTGCACACAGATGTAAGACACTTTTCCAAGAGCAAAAAAGGCCGTACCTTCCTCCCCGGTAACACCTATCTCTCCAAGCAAGCTTTCAATTTTTTGAGTTTCCCTAGCATAACGAATTTCACACATGTCCTTGCAGCTAGTGGCGGATTAGTAAAACACAGGCTTACACTTTTCTGTTCTGACTCGTGCTCAATTGCTTAAGTTATGTTCTCTCTGAAAGCAGTATACTGTAAATTGGTTGCATCTATTTCTGTCTGCAATTCACATTTATCTGTTGCAACAACCCTAACCACAACCACCACACAGTCTATTTAATTTAGAATAGTTGAATGACAGTGGTTTTTTTCTCACATACCAGAACTGAATTGTTTTCCTGCATGCTCTGAGATACCACAGACCTCCAACAGGAGAACTAAAGATGCTCTAAAGAGACACCAAAAGTTCAGATTATTCAACATAGAAAGAACCAAGCCAAAAGCCAGTGCTATTACCAGTCTCAGGAAAGTCAATGAGCATTACTAGGAAAGGTGAGAAGCTGGAATTCAGAGCCAGCTGACCACCCCTGGTTTAAAACTCTCTGTTGGTAATAAATTGCTTTGGAGCATCAGGCAAAATTAGTCATTCATGTCAGCCTTGTGACCATGCTGCTCTGGTCTGGCTTTAGCATCTGAGAAGCCAATACCAGGAAGTTATATGAAAGTCAGAGAAGTAAGTTTTAGGGGCAATAAATTAAAAATTAACCAAGCCATTAATGAATACATAACTTGAGTGAATGAAATTCAATCAGCCATTTATTGTTGATGTTTGAAAGACACTGTCATGAAGTCATTATACTCCTAAGATGTGTATTTGGCTTATCTTTCTCCCTTACAGAACTCTTACAGAACTTCATACAGACATAAAAGGACATATGTTCAGTGAAACATATGTTCTCTGCATGACCTCAACATGGCCTCACTATGATGTCAAATGAACTCAAGTTGTACCAGGGGAAGTTTCGATTTGATATAAGGATATCAGAAATCATCAAGCACTGGAATCGGCTGCTCAGGAAAGTGGTCGAATCATTGTCCCTGAAAGTGTTCAAAAGGCATGTGGGACTTGGAGATATGATTTAGTCATTTACATGGCAATGTGGGGTGAACAGTGGAATCTGACGATTTTAGAGCTCTTTTCCAGCTTAAATGACTCTGTGATTCTATAATTCTAAAACTACATCTATTTTCAAAATAACAAAAGGAAATAAATGTATTTAAGAGAATTTTTTCTGCTTTGAGAGTTACTTTAAACCATGATAAGATAATTTTAGGGTGGGTAACTAATTTTGGTATTCTTCAAGATCTGGAGAACACAATACTTTATTTTTAGAGCAAATAGTTTTTCAAAATACAACAATAATATGCGATCAAATGTTATCCAGCATTAAATACAAGGTTTTCTGTTCCATGCAGCACCAGGATTCTTGTGATTAGAAGGAGATCACATAAGAAGATGCACACCCTCGTACCAGATTGATAAAAATTGTCATAAGAAACTGTTCAGATTTATTCTTGACAATTCCTGAGTATGAATGAAAGGTAGACTATGAAGCTATTACACAATACACAAGGCTCCTAGGAACTGTTGGGAAAAAAATATTTTCATGTAGGAGGGGTTTATTCTGCTGAAACCAGAATATGCACAGATCTCAATATGGAATTTAAGTCTTCTTTTTCCTGAGTATCTTCTGCCCAGAAGAGAAAAAATGAACTCTGCAAATTACTTAATTCTCCCAAATATCAAAGAAAAAGCCAAAAACTTGTTTTAATATAAAATTTTCAGTTATGATTCTAAAAAAAGGTCTATCATGGATCTATGTGTCTTTTTGCCACCTTTACAAAAGTTTGACAATACTTCAATTAATTGGGTTTTTGTTGCGTTCTAGAAGAAAAATAATTTCTGTTATTAATGGAGATTGTTATCAATATTGTCAAAGGCCTTTAGATTCTTTAAGACAAAATACATGTCATTCTTGTAGTCTTTCAAGAGTTACAGGGTACAAATTTGTCTCAAAACAATTCAGAAATGACACCTTCAAATCTCACCTCTATCTAGACATAAACAATCAATGTGGGATGATCTTTTTTTTCTGTCCTTGCTAAAGAATTTTACAGTCCTTTCCCTGGCTTTGCTTCTGCTATTTTCTTCATCTCATTTCATTTATATTTTTCCTAGTATCACTGTCTTCATACCAAAACTATTTGAATATTTATCACCCACATCAGAAGTACATACCACCAAGCATTATAAGCACAGAAAAAGCTCAATACTGAAGGAAAAACAGTAAGGTCTTCTGAGAAAGAAGTAAGGTCTTATAGAAATGTGGCTCTAAATCAAAAGACCTGCTTTATTACCAGAAATAACTGATGTAATTAGAGAAAATAAATTTAAGAGCCACACCTACTATTACAACTTCATTGATATATTTTTAGTCTTAAAAAAATCATCGCAGAAAAAGCTCAACATAACAAAACAGCAGGTAATGTACCACAGTGACAAGCAATAAAAAAGTCTGTAAATAAACTGGAAAAAAGTATAACATGAAACACAATGCTGTAACCACAGCATCCTTCAGCATGTCATACCTTTCCTGAGAGTTACCTTACCTTAATTAAAATATGCTTTTGCAATTTCTCTAGATACCCTAAAACAGTTTCTAAAGACATACACTGCAATTCATGCTAAGCTAACTGGTCTGTAATTTCCTCTTAAGGCTCAAGGTTCTTTCCTCAATAATTGGATTATGCTGGCCACTCTTCTGCCTTCCGGGATTTCTCCTGAACTAAGTGAATTGGAGCAACATATGATAAAGCTTTTCCAATTCCTTTCCCCACTTCATTTAGCACTTTTTGAAGGCTAGTCCTGTGGCCTGTATGAATTCACAGTATTAACTTTATCAAATTCTTTACAGGAATCATGATCTTTATTATCTAGATAAGTAATCTGAATTATGATCACTGCTGCCACCCCAAAATATAATACAAAACACGTTTTGTTTTCTTTTTGTACACCTATGAAGGACCAGGTAGAAAGTCCGTGAAATAAAAGCTTGAATAGGAAATAGTCCTATTGCAGCCAAACAAAGATTCCTCCAACAGCAAACCAGAAGGGAGAGGGAGAAAGAATGCATGAGAATATAAGCTTGCCATGGCAAGAATCTGCAGGAGGAAAACACTTCCCCCAAAACCTGAGATGCCCTTGCAGAACCACTTTGCCACTCTGCAGACTAAAGAGGCTCTGGATGTTGACTATCCCAACTTCAGTAAAGCATTTGACACATTCTCCAGGAGCAACTGGCTGTACATGGCTTGGACAAGGGTATTCCTTGCCGGGTGAAAAACTGGTTGAATGGCTGGACTCAGACAGTGGTGGCGCAAGGATTCATATCCAACTGGTCACTGGTCACCAGAGGTGCTTCCCAGAGGTCATTTTTGGGGCCAGCCCTGTTTAACATCTTTATTGATGATCTGGAGTGGGGATTAAGTCCATCCTCAGTAAGTTCACAATAACAAGTTCAGTGGGGCTGTATATCTGTTCAGGGGTTGGAAGACTCTACAGAAAGATCATGACTGACTGGCTTGATGGGCTAAGGACAACCACATGAGTTTCAACAAGGTGAAGTGCCAGGTCCTCTCCTTGGGTCACAACAACCCCATGCAGCACTACAGACCTGGAGAAGAGTTTTTTAAAAAACAGCATAAAAAGACTTGGGGGTGCTGATCTGGGTTGCCAAGAAGGCCAATGGCATCTTGGCCTGTATAGAGAATAGTGTGGCCAGCAGGACCAGGGAAATGATCATCCTCTTGTACTCGGCACTGGTGAGGCCACACTTCAAATCCTGTACTCAGTTTTGGGGCCCTTACCTCCAAAAGGACATTGAGATTCTGGAGTGCATCCAGAAAGGGCAATAGAGCTGGTGAAGGGTCTAGAAAACATGACAAGCAACTGAGGGAACTGGGGACGTTTAGCATAGAGGAGACTCAGAGAGGACATCACTCTGTTGTGTCTCAAGTGAAAAGAGGAGAGATGACCTTAAGCTGTGTCAGGGGAGGTAAAGATTAGATATCAGAAAAAAAAAAATCTTCTCGGAATGAGTAGTTAGGTGTTACCAAGGGGTAAGGTTTTATAAAGGGAAGGCTCCAGCCTGTTACTTAGGCTAAGTAGAAGGGAACTACGGGAGAAAGGTTTAGCTAGAATAGAGATATGAGAGATGTGAGAGATGTGAGAGACGTGAGAGACGTGACAAACATGCTGTGTGAATCTCGCATGCTTGCACCGTGGTGTATGGTAGTTGGTTAACTTGGACTTGTTATGCCTTAAAACTGTGCAAACTGATAAACCAGCTAATTGCTCAAAAAGGCCGTGTTTTTGGCGATAAAGGCTCTCCTTTGCACCTGCCTGGAGTGCGTATGTCGCACCTTACTGTCACAGTTAGGCATTGGAATAAAATTGCCCAGGAAGGTTATGGAGTCACTGTTTCTGAAGTGTTAAAGAAGTATGTGGATATGGCACTTGCCGATATGGTTTAGGGGTGGTTATGGTGGTGCTGAGTTGATGGTTTGACTTGATAGTCTTGAAGATCTCTTCCAACCTTGATGATTCTG
>VZTZ01009372.1:169697-187197 GCA_013400955.1 Drymodes brunneopygia
TTGGGTCACAACAACCCCATGCAGCACTACAGACCTGGAGAAGAGTTTTTTAAAAAACAGCATAAAAAGACTTGGGGGTGCTGATCTGGGTTGCCAAGAAGGCCAATGGCATCTTGGCCTGTATAGAGAATAGTGTGGCCAGCAGGACCAGGGAAATGATCATCCTCTTGTACTCGGCACTGGTGAGGCCACACTTCAAATCCTGTACTCAGTTTTGGGGCCCTTACCTCCAAAAGGACATTGAGATTCTGGAGTGCATCCAGAAAGGGCAATAGAGCTGGTGAAGGGTCTAGAAAACATGACAAGCAACTGAGGGAACTGGGGACGTTTAGCATAGAGGAGACTCAGAGAGGACATCACTCTGTTGTGTCTCAAGTGAAAAGAGGAGAGATGACCTTAAGCTGTGTCAGGGGAGGTAAAGATTAGATATCAGAAAAAAAAAAATCTTCTCGGAATGAGTAGTTAGGTGTTACCAAGGGGTAAGGTTTTATAAAGGGAAGGCTCCAGCCTGTTACTTAGGCTAAGTAGAAGGGAACTACGGGAGAAAGGTTTAGCTAGAATAGAGATATGAGAGATGTGAGAGATGTGAGAGACGTGAGAGACGTGACAAACATGCTGTGTGAATCTCGCATGCTTGCACCGTGGTGTATGGTAGTTGGTTAACTTGGACTTGTTATGCCTTAAAACTGTGCAAACTGATAAACCAGCTAATTGCTCAAAAAGGCCGTGTTTTTGGCGATAAAGGCTCTCCTTTGCACCTGCCTGGAGTGCGTATGTCGCACCTTACTGTCACAGTTAGGCATTGGAATAAAATTGCCCAGGAAGGTTATGGAGTCACTGTTTCTGAAGTGTTAAAGAAGTATGTGGATATGGCACTTGCCGATATGGTTTAGGGGTGGTTATGGTGGTGCTGAGTTGATGGTTTGACTTGATAGTCTTGAAGATCTCTTCCAAACTTGATGATTCTGTGATATTGTATTATCTCTTGGAGGTACAATACAGAAGGACACAAGGAGAAGTACCCAGGAGTACTTACAGAAGTCACCCAGGAGGTTCCTGGATAAGATTGATGATAACTTCCTTCTTCAAGTATCAGAGGAGTCAATGAGGTGAGGCACTATGTTGTACCTTGTTCTCACCAAAAAGGAGGACCTGGTGAGGAATGTGAAATTCAAGGGCAGCCATGTCTGCAATGGTAATGAAATGGCGGGTTTAGGGCAGCAAGGAAAGCACACAGCAACATAACTACCCTGGATGCAGAATAGCAGATATTAGTCTCTTCAAGGTTCTGCTTTGGACAGAAGAAGGACCCAAGAGAGCTGGTTAATATAAAAGGATCATCTCCAGAAAATTCAGGAAGGATAAAACAATGAAAAATAAGGCAAAAAGTCAGGCAAAGGCAAAAGGAATATTGTCTATAGTTATGTGATAAATTGAAGACTAGGAAAAAAGTGGGCCCTCTCTGGTAGGAAATGGGAGACTTGGTTTTTCAGGACATGGAAAAGGACTCCTCTGGGGACTACTCAACAATTTTTTGCCTCAGTCTTCACTATCAAGATTTCCAGCCACACCACCCAAATTGCTAGAGGTAAAGGCAGGGGCTGGGAGAATGAACAACCACCCTTTGTGATAGAAGATCAGCTTCAAGACATCTAAGCCACCTGAAGGAGTACAAGTCCATGAGATCTGAAGAGATTAATTTCAGGTCCCAAGGGAACCTGCTGAAATGTCTAAGCCACCATCCATCATATTTGAGAAGTTGTGGAAATGTGGTAAAGTTCCCACTGACCGGAGAAGGAGAGATGTAACTTCCACCTTTAAAAAGGGGGATAAAAGGAAGAACTGTGGAACTTGCAGGAACTTGAGGCCAAACAGTCTCACTTCTGTGCCCAGCAAGATCATATGTCTTTCTGAAAACTGTGCTAAGGCTCATGTAAAATAAGGAGATGATTGGTGACAATCAACACAGCTTCACCAAGGGCAAGATGTTCTTGCCAAATTTGGGGGCCTCTTAGGATGGGGTTACAGCTTTGGTGGATAAGAGGAATTGACCTCATCTACCTAGATTTGTGCAAAGCCTTAAGTAGTGTCCTGTATGACATCCCCCTCTCTAAGTCAAAGAGGCATGGCTTTGATGGATGGACCACTCAGTGGGTACAGAACTGGCTGGATAGCAACACTCAAAGAATTGTTTTCAACGGCTTGGTGTTAAAGTGAAGATTGTTGTCCCTCAGAGGTCAGTATTGGGACTGATACTGTTGGTGATGTGTATGGTGGCATTGAATGCATCCTCACCAAGTTTGCTGATGATACAAAGCTGCATGTTGGGGTCAACATACTGGAGGGATAAGACACAATCCAGAGGGACCTTGACAAGCTTGAGAGCTGGGACCATGTGAAGTTCATGAAGCTCAAGAAGGTCAAGCAAAATGCCCTGGATCTGGTTCAAGGTAATCCCAAGCACAAACGCAGCCTGGACGGACATTGAGAGCAGTCCTGGGGATGTCAGCTGATGAGAAACCAATGTGATTGGACAACGTGCACTTGCAGCCTAGAAAGTCAAATGTGTCCTGGGCAACTTCAGAAGTGTGACATCAGGTAGAGGGAGATGCCTCTCTAACCTACTCTCATGTGACTCCACCTGAAATGACGTGTTCATCTCTAGAGCCTTCAACAGAAAGACTGTTGAAGTGAGTCCAGAAGAGGGCCAAGAAGATGATTTGAGGAACTGAAACACGCCTCGTTTGGGGACAGGCTGAGATGGAGCTGTTCAGCCTGGAGAAGAGAAGGCTCTAGGGACACTTTATAGAAACTTTTCAGTACCGAAAGGGACTACAAGAAAGTTGGAGAGGGACTATTTACAGGGACATGTAGTGACTCGACAAGGGGTTATGACTTTAAATGGAAATAGCATAATTTAGATTAGATATTAGGAAGAAATTCTTCACTGTGAAGGTGGTGAGGCACTGGAACAGGTACTCCAGAGCAGCTGTGGATTGCTCCATCTCTGAAATTGTTCAAGGTCAGGTTAGATGGAGCTTTGTGCAACTTGGTCCAGTGGGTCGCATCCCTACCTATTGCAGGAAGATTGGAAATAGAGGATCTTTGTCCTTTGCCATCATTCTATGGTTCTGTGATACCATTTATTTGCAGAATTTTCTATTTGAAATATCTTGGGGTGCCTGCCAGGCAGCAGTCTTCAAGACAGATAACAGAAGACACTAGCCTGGTATCTTGGGAGCATCTGCCCTGTGGCTGAGACCAGTTATGAGTAACTCGAAAACCTACCTATAGCCTCTCTAACTTGTAAGAAAAATTTTCTTGACTTGTTTTCAAAGTTCTGGCTCTGGATACAGCCATTACCAAAGGTTTTTCCTGGGCAAAAGGAAAATTAAGTTTAAATTATGTTTCTTTTCTAGACCTGGAATTTAAAAAAAATTAGACTGAACAAAGCACAAAATGTTAAGGCCATAAATATCTCTTAATTACTTTATTAAATATGACTGAGAATCTTCTTATTGGGAACAATGGTAGTTAGATCCTCAACACTTTTGAAAGATTTTAGTTTGTCCTTTGCAAGAAATTTGAGTAATACCAAAGGAGTCTGAATATTTTTACAGTTTTTATCCTTCACAGACTTATGGATACTAACTGAAGTTAATGATTTCACTCTAATTATGTTATTTTCTCCCTGGAGATTAACTTATAACCATGCACTCTGATTTCACTGATTTCTATTGAATTACTTTGTAGCAGTGAAAGCAGAGCCAAAGCTAGATATTGTCATATCTATTGAGCCTATCTAGAAAATTATTATTTATTATAGCTTGAATATTCAGAATATTGGACTCAGAATACTAATATTGAATGTCTATCCCGTTCTTATGGAGCTTTAAAGAAAATTATGGCTATTAAAACAATGACTGTTCTGTTTTTATCAGTGTCATTTTTATGCTACTGATTTTTCTAGACGATTAGATTTTCCTTTGATGTTAAAAGTACAAAGCAAGGGTATTTGTCTCTCTAGACTTTTAGTAAAATTCCATGGCATGTTTATTTAGAAGGCTTCTGATGGGTCCTGCGATACCAAGTGCATTATGTTTTTTTACCCACAGACCTCTTTCACCTTTTCCTTTTCCCTTGGATTATGAATTAATAATCCATGCATTCATATTTTCCACTTGTCAAACTCAGGCAGCAGTGAAAATAAGCAGCACAAATTGGCAGATAATGCACCTTATTTCCATGTAGAAGCAGGTGCATTTTCTTCAGCATAAGTGGCAAGATGACACTGATCCTCTTTGACAGGCAGGCAGATCTAAAATTACTCAGTACACTTTGCTACTGGTTTGAGGAAAGTCTCCCATGAGCTTGTTCTGCAATTCTTCAGTCCCCAGAGTGTTAATTAAAATTTACTGGATAATATTTGCAAGGCTCAATGGTTCTAGTTACAGCAATTATCATTTACTAAGTGTTAGTGGCAGAGATGACACCTGATGATTGGACACTTTATTCAAGATATTCAAGAGGGTTTCTCCTCACTGTCTTTTTTTTGAAAACTTCCCTTTAGTTCTTGAAAAAACTAGATCAGCTAAGCATCTCAATCAGCCTTTAGATAAAAAACTACTCAGCTAGGAGTTTAATTATCTATTTATCCTTGAGTTCCTTTTCAGATGCCAGTAAAAGTCTTGCAAAAGAGGGACATAGTTGTTACAAAAGCCTTTAGAAATGCAGGGGTCAGCTCAGGACAGTGAAAGGAAGAGAGTACCTTCTAAACAAACTTGCTGCTCAGTTCAGATTTGCTCAACAAAGTTTTAGACTGGAGACTTGCTAATCACAAATGTAATAAACAACAGCCTCCTTCAAATTACTGAAGCCCAACTATCAATAAAATCTACTATCTAGATGTCTACTAGTGACTTCTTTCTTTCTCCCCTTAAAACTTCATCAACATATTGAAACATAACCACTCTAAAAGAAATATTTGTACCTTTTTTTTGTTACTAACAAAAGAAAGTCTCCTTACAGTTTGATTAATTCTTATTTAGAGAGTTAATACTTCAGCTATTTTTCCCCAAATCCTTTGACATTTCTGGTCAGTTTCTTGCAATTGTGCAGCAGCATTCCTGCTCACCAAGGACCTGCTCTTCCTGGCCTCTTTAGGGCAATGAGATCATGTCCTTTTTTATTCCCAAGACTGGCCAACTCCATGAATGAGGCTAAAATGACTGAAATGGCTAAATATTTGCAAGCTTTGTAGACAATTTTCAACTACAGGTCATATTGCCTCTGCCCCTCATGTCTCTGCAATTATCACAGAAGAGGCACAAAGCTAGTGGCCTATGTCCCTGACTAGGCACTTCCATAACCTACCCAATGGCCAGAAAATTCACTGCAATATTTGTCAGAGATAGGCAACACAGGAAAAAAAAGTCATCACATGAAACAGAGTGGAAAAAGCACAACTAAAACTGCAAACTTTGGAATCCCTGTCAGATGTTACATCCCAGGTATACCCTTATATCCAGGTTTTCTTCATTTAACTAATTCTGTTTCTTCTGGGCAAGGAAAAAAAGAATAAGCAAGAAAATGCCAGGGAGAACAGGGCTGTAGGACTTAACACAACAAGACTATTTGAAGATCAACTTGAAAGTCATATCATATAACAAAGTATGGCCTAATGTTGTGAAAGGCAATGGGCTAGCTCCAGGTTCATTAGGTAAGTTCAGTTGACTGCACCAACGCCTGTGTGTTCCTAGGCTTTCCAAATGGCTAAAGAAAAACTTTTCAGATCATTTTATGGGAAGAACCCTGTTTGTTCTGTGTAGCAAAACAATCTTATAACAGTAGTCAGAAGACAAGATAAAGGCAAAAAAGAGAGCCAAAAAGAAAATAAAAATCATGAAAGAGAACAAAAAAAATCAAAGCATGGAAAGAAAGGGGTGGGGAGGGAGCAAAGTTTGACATCCCAGGGGTGAAACATGATTACAGAAAAAAATAGGAAAAATAGATAGCAGACATAAATGCCTTACATAATTTCAAAAAAACAAAAACACCTTAATTCCTAATTTTCCATTGTATTTTATTACGGACATGTTTTGTATCTATATGCATTATGTAAACTATTGAATATTGTATTTGACAAATACTCTAGGTACATAGATGGTTTTTTAAAGCTTCTTCAGACCACAAAAATAATGTTTTCTTCTCATAATTTATGTGTCTACCTCAGAGCACTGGCATAAACTTCAACACCAGAGTCTCACTAAACACAAGAGAAAGTGCAGTTACTCAGTATTATTTCAACCAACTGATCTTCTGAGACGTGAGTAGAGATCCATTGAAATCTGCATCTGAGATCTGAAAAGAGAGATGAAGAACAAACACTATTCTCTTGTGCT
The DNA here is from genome assembly GCA_013400955.1 of Drymodes brunneopygia. Taxonomy (NCBI): domain Eukaryota; kingdom Metazoa; phylum Chordata; class Aves; order Passeriformes; family Petroicidae; genus Drymodes; species Drymodes brunneopygia. Next base: position 176,099 of record VZTZ01009372.1, read on the forward strand.
AAAGAAGGCCAGCAGTATGCTGGGCTGCACAAGGACAAGTGCTACCTGCAGGTTGGGGTATGTGATCCATCACTGCTCCTCGGCATTGGTGAGGCCACCACTGGTGTACTGCGCCCACTTCTGTGCTCTCCAATGCAAGAGACACATGAATATATTTGGAGAGCATCTGGACAGGAACTGAGATGATAAAGAGGCTAGAGCAACAAACGTAGGAGGAACTTCAAAGACAGCCCAGGTTGTTGAGCCTGGAAAAGGGGAAAACTCATCAAGGTTCCTGGATACCTGAAGGGAGGGTGTAAAAAAGACAGATCCAGTGTCTGATAAGAGGTGTCCAGTGACAGAATGAAAACAATAGGCAAAACCTGGAATGTGACAGATTCCTCCTCAACACAAGGAGATACCCTTTTACTTGGAGGATGACTGAGCCTAGCAACAGGTTGCCCCCAAAAAGCTGGTGGGCTCTGTCCTTGGAGACCTTCAAAGCCAACTGGACAAGATCTTGGACAACCTGGTCTATGTGAACATACTTGAGCAGGGACGTGGCTACCTCTGGATGTCTCTTCTAACCGCAACCTTTCTATCTCCTTTCTATCTCCAGTGGCAAGGGACAGGAGGTCCTTCTTCCTTGAGAAGAGCCCTTGAAGAAGCTGAGCCATGGTGATCCCTCCACTGGCTCACACGAGCTCACCAGGGTCTCCCCTGCCACACTGTTGGTCTGCCTGTTTCAGAGCATTTGTGTTTGAGGCACCAAACTCTCATCAAAGGACCCTGAAGTTCAAACCTGCTCACAAGCCACATGTACCCAATTTAGGAAATGCTTTCAAATGCTGTGTGGCAGTGAGCCGCCCAGGACTGTGAACTGCATACATTGCAAGTGGAAAACAACCATTAGGAATATGGAGGTTGCTCTTATGCCTGCCTGCCACCGGTGTATATATATATATATATATATATGTGTGTGTGTCTGTGTGTCTCTGTGTGTGTGTATGCACACTAGTGTGAGAGAATAGCGCCCAGCTTGTTCTTTGTGATTCTCANGACAGATCCAGTGTCTGATAAGAGGTGTCCAGTGACAGAATGAAAACAATAGGCAAAACCTGGAATGTGACAGATTCCTCCTCAACACAAGGAGATACCCTTTTACTTGGAGGATGACTGAGCCTAGCAACAGGTTGCCCCCAAAAAGCTGGTGGGCTCTGTCCTTGGAGACCTTCAAAGCCAACTGGACAAGATCTTGGACAACCTGGTCTATGTGAACATACTTGAGCAGGGACGTGGCTACCTCTGGATGTCTCTTCTAACCGCAACCTTTCTATCTCCTTTCTATCTCCAGTGGCAAGGGACAGGAGGTCCTTCTTCCTTGAGAAGAGCCCTTGAAGAAGCTGAGCCATGGTGATCCCTCCACTGGCTCACACGAGNAGCTTGTTCTTGGTGATTCTCAAATGCTGTCTGGACATGGTTCTCTGCAACCTTCTCTCAGGTGTTGGACCTGATGACCTTCAGATGTCCCTTTTAACCTGTGATTCTGTGGCCAGAATGACATTGAGTGGAATCACAATTTTTGTTCCTTACCTAAAATGTCAACCAATATAAGCTCTTGTACATCATCATCTTGTACATCAATCTGTATCATTACAGATGTTTCCATGTTGCACAGCTGGCAACAGAAGAAACACGCGGGTCTCAGAGCAGCAGTTGAATCTCCAGGCAGGACCAACCAAAAGCCCTGCCCTTCTTTATTTACCTATTTTTATACGTTTCTAAAGACAATCAAGGATTGGTGAAAAGGGTCAACACCCCTGAAGGTTTACAGGACAAAGACATGGTCAATCATCTTTCTCCACCCCAGGGAAAGGAATGAAAAACAATTCCACAAGTGCAAAACAATCCCGGCTGGTTAAGAAAAACAAGGACCATGTTTACAGAAAAAGCATGGGAAACTACAGTTACAGTGTACAACTTATGGGGCCCTGTAAAACCAGGGCGACATTTCCCCTTTCCATTTTCCTCTCGTATCATAAATACTTGGCTAGTATTTGCCACAAACCTTTTATCTTCATCCTATCCTGAATACTAGAGATTTCTAAAATATTATAGTCACCTAGTATAAAACAATGAGATATCATTCTGAAAAACTATGCCAACACTACCTAGTTGTGATGCTGAGTGCTGATTTTTGTTAGGTATGCCTTGTTGCTTTTTAAAACATGTCTTGAAATAGTCATAGGAGCTCTGGAGAATTTGTCACGAAACATTAGTCCTGTTTTTGACACTGATGGTACTTGGCAGTGTTGTAACTAGATTCCAAAAATATTGACAAGATGGTTGAGCTGGTGTCTGGATAGTTCTTCAAACTGAATTTGGGCCATTCTGCAAAGTGTGTTGAGTGGGCATTTTACCTAAAAGCATATTTCTTTCTTGCTGTGTGAATGGTTTCTGACTAAGTGTGTTGTTGCCAAAATAAATTCCTCTGGAAAGAGGAAGATCATCCTTCCTATGCAGAAGAACAGCTAACATTTGGTTGGCAATATGAAGTGAAGGGTTTACTAATGCCAGGAAAGAGTGTTGAGTGAAATACAGGAAATTTTACTGTATATCCACTTTTTGGCAACACAAAGATCTTGTCAGAGGCTTTTGGTCTCGCTTAGTTTTATTTTTAAGTGTGTTTCCTTGTTTGCTGAATTACTTAGGAAAGGTTTTTCTTAGAGATTTTTTAATTTGTTGGCCCTTGATCTATGGAAGTTCACTGCCTTCCAAGGAAGGATTTCATTCATCTTTCATTGATCTTCACCATCTTAAATCAGACTCAATATCAAACACTTTTTGAAAGGAGCAAGTTTGTGGATAATCAGCTCTATGACTACAACACAGAAGGTTTATGCACACATTCCTTTCTTTTCCCTTTTTACTTTTTACATACTTCTACCAAGATATTATTATCATTTAAAAGCCCTCCATTCTTAATCTTTTCCATAATAAATTTGGGCCTTGACATTGGTTAAAAATATGTTCATATATTTCATATGTTTTAAAATAACAACACACTACTCCTTTCTGAAAATCTGAAGGAAAAAAATCCGTGGATAAAAGTCCTGTTAATATTAGAAATAATATTTTTTTCATCAACCTGTGTATGCTATGAACTGAGTATATCTTCACTTGTCAAATGGCTTCTGAAGTTATGTTACTCAAGCCATCATGTTTTATGCTACAGCCCACGTGAGGTTAAGGTCTCAACATCAATTACTATTCAAGAAATTTGGCTTTGGAGCAATCAAATAAACTAGAATACTTACAGATTTGTAGGTTTGGGGTGTACCTTGTCCAAGGAGCAAGAAAAAAGTCTCCATATATGTTTTCCTCACTTACTGTTCTTCTGGAATGTTGATAATATTGCCAGTCCTTACTAATGCCTGCTATTTTGTTTTGTGAAAAACCAATATTTAGTAATGTCTTCTACAACCACTCAAACCTTTCCTGCCCTCTCTACATTAAGCTACACTGCAATGAAACTTACTTTCATCCAGATAAGTTTATTAGCTCTTATCATTATTCCACATTTAAAAGATTTCTTAAGACAAAATATTCCTTCTTCACTCTTTATTTGTTTGGGTTTTTTGAAACATTTTTTTTCAGTCAATATTCTCCATAAAAAGTTTTTAACTATTAACCATTATCAGCAATTCTAAAAGCAGCAGTAAATTAATGTAAATGTTACCTCTTGACATGGGCAAAATGACACCAGCTAAAAAGTCACAGACTAATGTCCAGGAAATTGAAGTCACATCAGCAGTCAGCACTGAAGCCTGGATTCTGACTGGATAAAAATATTTCTTCAGCTCTTCAGCTACACAAAAACAGCTTTTAGTGGTACTTAAATACCCAGACACATCCACTTTTTAGTTTCACTTAAATATATTTCCCTTCATGTTGAAGGATAAACTATTTCCAAAATAAAGTAGTGTTATTAAAAGTCCACATTCTTCCTAATGTGGGCACAAATCAGGTCAGACAATTCCAACATTCTTCACTTCTGAGAATTGCAGATTTTAGGAGGCATGCTCCCATTTCTCACAATCTGACTCTAGATATGAAACATATCAAAACTACACCAAAGAGACAGCAATTTATATTCATGATATAGGAGGTGACCTTTTCACTCATGAGTGGTGTAGTCATATGGAGAGGCTAATGAGAGAACCCCTACTGAGAGCAGATAAATTTCAAACCTTCTGAATAATTATTAGACATTTTATTGTATTTATAAACCTCCCTCATTTCAAACTGTCCCTTGATTTATAAAGCTGTCTTAGTTTTGTAGGCGTTAATGATGGTGTCAACCAATGCCAAAGGCTGATGAACTGTGTAGAGGCTTCTCTTCCTGGTAGTGAATGCCAGAGAAACACAATGAAAAGTTAAAAACAGAACTGTAGGGAAAAAGAGAGGACAGAGATGGATGAAAGATGACTTAGATGGAATAAGGGAGGGAACATCTGTACTGCACTTCACTGATGATAATCTTTGCACAGTTTATGACACAGAGGCAGTGAGAACAGTGAGGTAATCATTTTACTTGCCTGTCAACCGCAGAGAGTATTTCAAATTGCAGGGTGGAATTCTGGCTCCATTGAAGTGAGAGACAAGGCTCCTGTTGATTTAAATAAAGGCCAGGATTTCTATGGATTCCCAGAGAGGGACAGACAGGCAGAGTGGCAGCTGTGCCATGTCCATGACTGCATCAGTCTTCATCAGGATCTTAAAAGCTTTTCTTCAGCTCAGTTTCCAGAAATCTATGAGACATTGGATAACATAGATACTTTCTCAAACAAGTTAAATTTAAGAAGTACGATATTAGAGAATCTGACCTTCATTTGGAAAATCTGTGCACAATAAAACCTGCCCTTACAAGCTAATGCATAGGTCTACACATATTTTAATTAATATTTCTGAATTTTTTCCTTTTCCCTTTTCTTTAGCTTTGATCTAGACAAAAATGGCCTCAGAGCATGTAACAGATGGAAAAATGTCTTTGGTTATAGTTTTCAAACTAGAGAAAGTCCACCTATCAGGACTGAAGAAACGTACATCTCAGAGACAGAAGAAGTTGTGGCAAAATGTCTGAGGGTGTACAGGTATGAATTTCACTGGACAAACTTCTCTCCTGATTAACAAGTAGTACATGGACATACAGGCTGAGGAGAGCAGACCTGATAGGCCACAGTGCAACACATTTACGGAAGCAAACTTTTGCAGTGGATTTTAATAAATGGGGGATCATGGTAAATGAAAAAATGGAAGTGCCTAACCATAGTATCAAATGTGCTGTGAGAAAGAGAATCTGGAAGAACAAAACGGAGAAGCCACGAAACTGGAAAAATGAAAATCCAGATGTAGTGTTCCTAGAAGCCACTATTGTATTGCGGGGGTGGGGGTATTTATTCACAATTTGAATACTAAATTGGTGATAAAACAGAGGTGTGATCATTCAGTATGCTAATTGAGTCACCCAATGAGAATCTCTGATAAAAAGCTGCTGGTATACATTCCTTACCACCTTCAAAACATGAAGAGCTACCTATTTAGTGACATTGACAGCCTACCCTGTCCTCTTGCAGACACTACTGTGAAGCAGTGGGGACAGGTGGCACAGCAAGAAAATAATTTCAACTAGATTACAGAATTTTTTAGTGTGTGTATACTGTAATACATTTATACCTATACACACAAGTATCTGTACATGCATTTGTATATGTGTATATATAAGATTCTATAACTACTTATATCAGAAGTAACTTCAGTGTGTCCACAATATATAAATGTACTAACACATGCCTATTTACATACATACATGCCATACACACTTGTGCCAGGGTATCTTTAGCTTATGGCAGCTATGTTAAAAGTTGTTTTGGTTGAAGTCCACCAAAAAATGTGGAAGAAACTGATAATGTCCAATTTTACTCAATAGAGAATATAGAAATCAGATAAAATCTGGGTTTAAATCTTACTTAGTCTAACTGAATTAATTATTCATAAATTAATCAACAGAAAAGAACTAAAATATCAAGATGCTTATGGGCTTCTATTTCTGTTCTGAAAGGATAGTAGCAATATTTGGGTGAGAGACATGAAGTTTAAGTGAATCAAAAACCTGTGAATAGGTGATCCGAGATTCTGCATGATACAAAATAGACCATGATATAATTACAAATTTTCACATTTTATAATCTGTAGAAAGTGAAAAAGCCTTCTGAAGAAATTAAATCTGATTCTCAAGACATTATTTTCAGTATAATTACCTGACTTACCTTCTTTCTTTCTAGGCTTACCTTTTGTGGACTTGGGATCTGCCTTGTAACTTCTTAAATTTACACATTCCTTATTTATACTCATGGATGACACCCTTTGCCTTGAATGATTGTGCTGCATGCATGACCTTTCTGGTTTTTTGGGGATAGGAGATGTTTGTTTAAGGGAATAAAGTCTTTTCAATGGGGTAAGTATTCATACACAAACTATTCTCTTAGATTGTCATCTATGGGCAAGGCTAAAATATTCTTCATTTATGCCAAATATTTATAAGTTCTCATCAACATAGTGCCATGGAATGACTGCTTAACTGTTGCTGTGATTTAAAACCAGTTGGCAGCTAAGACCCAGGCAGCCCCTCCCTCACCCCCCACCCAGCAGGGTGATGGAGAAATCAGTGGGTTGGGAAAAATACACTTTAGTAGGTAAAGCAAAAGCTGTGCACANAATTGTCTTCTCCTTTCCTTAAAGCAAAAGATTAGCCAAGCGTACAATGTTTGCTATGCAGTTTTTTAATCATAATTGTCTGGCTATAGCTGCTAATTAACAACCAAAAAATTTGCAAAGTTAGATTCAAATCTTAAGAGTCTCAGATCTTGAGGAGCTTGATATCAGATACTTAGGGAAACAAACACCAGAGGTCCTTTACACTGTGTAAGCCCTGCTCAGCAATAACAAAAACATCCTTGAGTTATCAGTGCTCTTTCAAGCACAAATCCAGAACACATCTCCATACTAAGTATTTTGGAGACAATTTAGTCCACTGCAGCCAAACCCAGACCAACTGGCATTTTATCAACACTGCATTTCTCTCCTTTTTTTTTTCTTCATGTGATACAGTTTGATTGCAGAAACATCAGTTTTGTTTGCAAAGCAAAAGCTCCAAGATTTCATTATAAATGTTTTGGAAAAACTAGTAATTAACCTGACCTGGTTTTCTCAAAATTCAAGAGATCTTTCAATTTTCATAAATTCAAAGTAGGCATAAAATTCTTCATTTTGATTCTCAAAAAAGACAGAATACCTGCTCTAAAAAGTATCACTTTGGTCTTTTTTCTTCTACTCCTCTACAGTTTTGAGATCAGATTTAAAGTTAAATGCACAGCTGAAAACCTCAAGTCATGTTAATGNCCCCTCCCTCACCCCCCACCCAGCAGGGTGATGGAGAAATCAGTGGGTTGGGAAAAATACACTTTAGTAGGTAAAGCAAAAGCTGTGCACACAAGCAAAGCAAAAATGACATTTAGTCAGTGCTTCCAATGGGCAGACAGGCAATCAGCCATCCTCAGGAAGGCAGGGCTCCATCACGCACAGCAGTTACGTTGTCCTGAACATGAGTTTGTCCCCTGAAGTACAGCAACAGTTCACACACGGAGGGAAAGAATTTCTGTTTTTGGTTCTAGCTGGCACAAAATAGAGATGTAGGTGGTGACCCATGAAAGGCTGGCTCACTGATTATCAAAACTTCATAGTATTTCTATATTTTCACAAACAAACATATCAGCATTTATTGATTACAAATTACAGAACATTTTTCTTAATTAGTACTCAAACCCCTACTTGCTAGTCATACTTCTTGCTTCTCATGCTAGTTAGTCCAGATGTGCAATTCTTGTCTCCATTTGAGGCCGGGGTTCATTTTGAGTAGGTGGCCAATCAGTCAGTGGTCATGATCACCCACTGTCAGGATTACCTTAACCCCAGCTACTGCTCTGTTCTGCTGAATTCACTCCTGGTGGCTCTTGCCCACATAACCCATTTGTCTTTGAATTGTCTTCTCCTTTCCTTAAAGCAAAAGATTAGCCAAGCGTACAATGTTTGCTATGCAGTTTTTTAATCATAATTGTCTGGCTATAGCTGCTAATTAACAACCAAAAAATTTGCAAAGTTAGATTCAAATCTTAAGAGTCTCAGATCTTGAGGAGCTTGATATCAGATACTTAGGGAAACAAACACCAGAGGTCCTTTACACTGTGTAAGCCCTGCTCAGCAATAACAAAAACATCCTTGAGTTATCAGTGCTCTTTCAAGCACAAATCCAGAACACATCTCCATACTAAGTATTTTGGAGACAATTTAGTCCACTGCAGCCAAACCCAGACCAACTGGCATTTTATCAACACTGCATTTCTCTCCTTTTTTTTTTCTTCATGTGATACAGTTTGATTGCAGAAACATCAGTTTTGTTTGCAAAGCAAAAGCTCCAAGATTTCATTATAAATGTTTTGGAAAAACTAGTAATTAACCTGACCTGGTTTTCTCAAAATTCAAGAGATCTTTCAATTTTCATAAATTCAAAGTAGGCATAAAATTCTTCATTTTGATTCTCAAAAAAGACAGAATACCTGCTCTAAAAAGTATCACTTTGGTCTTTTTTCTTCTACTCCTCTACAGTTTTGAGATCAGATTTAAAGTTAAATGCACAGCTGAAAACCTCAAGTCATGTTAATGGAAGACAAACCAAAGATACGAGAGCATCAAGAGGGAGCACCTCTCTACTCTGAACTGCTGTGCAGTCTGAATATCTGATATTCTATTCCTCTCACACCTACTTTTAGTATTATTTGCTCTTGATTTAATAATGGTGAAACAGCAGATATTGTTTTTATATAAGCATGTGTTGCTTTATTTTTATACTAAGAACATGTGAATGCAGGTGGTACAGGATAGCAATTAATTTTCATATTGTTAACCCAGATGTTATATTTATACTGGTTTATTTCTTCATGGAACATATTCCAAATCTGAAGTTTTTGACATCCAGTACAGTGAAAAACACTGTCTCTATTATTAATTATGCTAACTTGCTATCTCCCTAATTAGGTACAAAGAGAAACAATTACATATTATTATTAAATATAATTAAAATAAACTTGTATGAAAATAGTTTCTGGATTGTGAGGGCAGACATCACAAATGGTAAACAACTTCATTCACTTAAGAATAATTTTACAACCTTGATTTGGTACCTTTTGTAGGTGCACTGTGGTAGAGTTAATATAAACTGACACTACATCTATTCTCCAGAGCTTCCTGTTTCACTCCATAAATGGAAAATATGGTACCAAAAATTGAACTTTAGTGCCATTTGCCATTAGTGGCATTACAATGCTTGTACAAACTATTGCTGCTAGCAAAAGGCTAAGGCAAAAAATTCAAGATCCTGATTTCTGTTCCCTTTCTTTTGTGCTGAACAACCTTGTGAAACTCATTTAATTCTATTGTGCTCTTATTTACTCACCTCTCATGTAAGGGAGTAATACATGTAATTTATACTATTAAGTAATTTAAAATCCGCATACTAAAGGAATAACAGAATTGATTTATTACTCTTTTATGATGTAACTGCTGAAAGTCAAAAAGTAGAAGCTGTCCTCATATGATGCATGCAAATGTATGACTCTAGCAAAGTGGCAAAAGCTCCTATACTATGGATGTGAGCAGCACAACTGGATTTCATTATCTCTTAATTGAACCAGACCAACAAAGTTGGTGGACCAGTGTGTAGATCAGCATGGTACTTCACAGCTACCCGAACAATCCAAATGCCCATCAGGAGACAAGAGGTTTAGTAGAGTTCCAGTAAGTGGTGCTGAGAGCCCTGTGTGAAAAACTAAAAACTCTTCCAGAACTGGTAGTGCATTTGCAACCCTAAGAGCTGGACTGAACAAATTCTAGTTCATTAGTTTTTTAACATATTCATTTTAGCAAAACTCCTAAGTTTTAATCAGAACTACATCTGCTTAGAGTTTGGAGGGTAGCGGAGTAAGATGGGGAGTCTTATTAAAATAATTTTGCCAGGCTCCTAGGAGAGGATCCTCAGGTCATTCATGTCAGTGGCAAAAATGCAAAATGAAGCGGTCAGCAGAGCTACCATAGAGTACATTCCTGCTATATTTAACAACAAAAAAACCCAAAACAAATAATGATGCCATTCAAGAGGGCAGAAGAAATCCTGGATTCACCCTGAACTCCTGCTGGAGCGCAACACTGCTAAAAGGGACCTGACTGGCCTGGTCAATGACAAGTTGAATATGGCAATCAGAAGGGCCAGTTGTTCCCTGAGGTGCATCAGGCACAGCATCCCCAGCTGGGCAAGGGAAGGGATTGTCCTGCTCTGTTCTGCACTGAGGTAGCCTCATTTAGATTCCTGCGTGCAGTTTTGGGCAGTGCTATATAACAACACTAAGCTATTAGCATCCAAAGGAGGGTCATAAGGATGGTGAAGGGTCTGGAGGGGAAGTTGTATGAGGAGCAGCTGACTCCACTTCAGTCTGTTCAGCCTGGAGGAGACTGAAGTGAGACCCCATTGAGGTTTTCACCATCCTCACAAGGGAAGAGGAGGGGCAGACAGGACCTGAGGGAATGACCTGGAGTTGTGTCAGGGGAGGGTTAGGCTGGGTATCAGGGAAAGGTTCTTCCCTCAGAGGATGGTTGGGCATTGGAGCAGGATCCCCAGGAAGAGGTCACTGTACCAGCCTGATAGAGTTCAAGAATGCTTTTGGTCAATGCTCTCAGGCACACGGTGTGACTCTTGGAATGTCCTGAGCAGGGTCAGGACTTGGACTTGTTAATCCTGATGGGTCCCTTCCAACTCATCTTATTCTATGACTCTGTGATTCTGTGATAAAAGAGCAGGGATTTTGTGCCCCTCTTTTCCATCACAAGCAGCAGAAACACTCCTGCATGTTACCACACAACACCTCCTTCTCCATATAGATACTGCTTTACTGAAATAGAAAATACTCTCAGTTTTTACCACTCTCCCACTTTGCCTTGGTTAAGGACAT
>VZTZ01009372.1:188463-199666 GCA_013400955.1 Drymodes brunneopygia
AAATGTATAATAAAAATATGTTTTTTAGCAGAACAAAAGGTCTTAGAATGCATTCAGTTCAGCTTTGAAGGGTTCAGACCTGGTACGTTTGGACAGTAAGGTGTCTGAAGCAGCATGAATATGGCTCCTTCAAATTTCTCTATAACATTTGCAGTTTCTAGAAGGGAGTGAGGAAAGAGAGAAAAAGATAGCTTTAAGGAAAAGCAGAGGGGTATCATACTCAGGCTGACTGAGGCTTCAGACTCTTTAAATTTGAATCGTGAGAGAAAACACGGAAGCAGTATGATTTGGCAGTAAAAAGTAGTTGTAGGGAACCCCTGAAATGCTTGGTGGTTTGGTTTGTTTCAGTGCCTTTTGTTCTAAACAGACATAGGCTTGAATGAGCACTAGCTCTTCTATCAAATTTGAAAGAATTAAAAAAAATCTGCATGAGAAAGGTGGAAAAAAAAATAGGTCCTTTTGTAAAATCCAAATGGACATTTATGGCTGTTGAAATTTTTATCACCTTAACGCTTGCATGGGACTTGTCCCACTGACGATCAGCAGCATGCAGAATACTTCAAGGCTAGGTTTAGACTTTGTGTGCAGGTTAATGGCATTTAACTAAAGGATCATTGGTTCTCATCAATCATTCTGACTTTCATTAAAGATAGAAGTGACGTCAAACTCTTTCTCTTTTGTCATATCATATAAGTGTATGAAGTGGGTTGGAAATCAGTGCTCTAGAACATGGTTGGAAACGTAACATGCATCAGCATGATTCATGGTGTCTTTTGGAAAGTAAAGAAATAAGGAAGTTGGAGCAGATTGCTTCTGGAAGCAAATATCAGATATGTTGAAAACTAAAAGCAAGCCCAGACAACAGCTGGAATTTACAAGGGTAATAAATGCTTTAAATTCAAAGAACAAGTAAATTCACTTCCAAATTTTAATGTGCTTTATTTCCTACTAAAAAAATCCCAAGAAACAAACAAAAACTGACTGAAGTTAATTTTTATTCCACTTTCTTTTCATTTCACTTGGTAGTTTACAAAACAGATAATTCAATGCATACAGCTAGTCATAAGAAAACATGTACTACAAAAGCCTCAAACAAATAGTGATGCTGAGAAAAAGGAACGATTTCTCCCTCATTTAGCTGACACTGCAGCATACTGCTATGAGTATGAGTTTGAGAACTTGCAATGTCAGAACATATTTGCTAAGGGGTAAAACCTACCTGAGGATGAGAATTTGATGGTCTGTTTTTTTTTAATAGTTCACTCTGCCTGTAGTCAAAAGCAGGCCATTTCTCCAAATGTACCCAAGAGTATGTCCATATACTAAAAAAAAAAAATGTTTAAATAAGACCACCGGTTTTATTTTCAGGTACTTCTCAGACTGTGACTGATTTCTCTTGTTCTAACCTGAGCATAAACTTCATCATCACCATCATTACCATTATCACTAGGAGAGATGAGAGGAAGGAATTCTTTAAGTACAAAAAGCCATCAGAACATGAGCACCAGCATATTAATCATCATAACGAACTGTATGAAGCAATTCCCATGCTTCTCTCTCTATAATGATATATTATTATGTAAATACAGGATGACATGATGACAAGAACTTCTTCTGGAGTTTTGGAAATATTCCCCATATCCCAGGCATTTTCTTCATTTGAAACAGTTAAAAACAAAATTTATGTTCGCCATTTCACAATTAGGACTTCAGAAAAATGTAGCAAACTCTAAGGACACAGACTGTAGCTGTCCACTGCCATTAACAAGAGAAAAGTGTATTGTAGCCAGACCCTTTCATTAAAAGTTTCTCCATCTCTCTATGTGTGCAGAGGTTAGTGCTCTTCTACAGCACTTATTGACAATGAAATGGCAGTTTGGAATATGGATTTGAAAGACTCTTGTCTTCCTAAAAGACAGCACTTCAGTGGAAGGCTCTGGTCTTCTTCATCAGCTTCCTAAATGCATTTGGGGTCAGCTTAGTGTCAGTTATGATTCATCTTGTAAAGCTTTATCAGTTTACACTCAGAACAGCAAAACTGTGCACCTGATCACAGTGACACACTTAGCTTAGTGACACCTTTCAGTCAGGTCTTTGTAGAAGAGGTGAGCAAATTAAAAGTTTTGCCCTATCCTCTTCTTTTCTCAGTTTCTTCTGGTCACTGTCAGAAATTACTTCTGCACTTTGCTTGCACTGCAGTTCTGGGACATTTTTCAATGCCATTTGTAGGGCCTTAATCTTTTAACAGGAAATTCGCCTCTAATGACATAACTAAGCACAGAGATATATTTCATCTTCTTAACAGTTCAATGAAACTTGAGGCTGCTTTATTTCTTCATTTTTTGTCTTTATTTCTTTTGTGAAAGCACTTGTGTGAAGAAGAGGTAATAAAGCAAGACAACATCACTATAAGGTACACAGTTTGTGGAAGAGATGAAACAAAGCTTACAGGCTACACTAGACAAAAATATAATCCGCCAAAAAATCTCCAAAAAAATCCTTTTGATAAAATGAGTTCATCACATAAGTGACTGCCTTCAGGAAGATACTACTGTGCCTGAAAATCAGGGTAATGTAATCACCTTTAATGTAATCACTTATTGCTTATATATCTCATTTCAGTCTCTCAGCCTATTCTCATGTTTTCCCATGTTTAAATTTCATCCCTGTTTAGCCAAAGCATTTGACTTATGATTTGTTTTCCCTGTACCTATAAAATAGTTCACATCTGCTAAAAATTTTGGGTCTCTTTTGGGGAAGTTTATAATTAATCAATTAATAATTGTATCAACGGCAAAAAATAGACACACTAAGGAAATTGTACATTTAAAAGGAAAGGATTAGTTAAGCTTAATATCCACCTCACATAGATGACATCACTATAATTCCACAGGAAATGTAGAAAAGAATGGAAAAAAATCTTTCTAAGTAAAAGGGACTAATAGCCAAAGTACAGTCATAATTTTGAACAAGCAATTCGTCTTATAGGTAGACAAATAGGTAGATACAGCAAGCTCTCAGAGCAATTAGGTTTATTGTGCAAATCTATGTCATGCATTATATTCTGGAAAAAAAACCCTGTTTCTTTTAGTTATACTGATCTATCACAAGAGAATGTGTGCGATTCAGTTTGGAAACTTACTGCTCCTCTTGTTTACAGTCATCATGTATCCATGACACTTCAGCTTTAGTTCAGGGTATTTAGTCTTTTCATTAAAATATTTTGTAAGAAAACTGGTTTTAAATTATAAGAATTAAGCACCAGAAATACTGTTTCTGAGACAGAAACACAAATTGTAAAGAAATCAAAATTAGATAAGAAGTCCAAATTCGAACTCCCAACCCTAGATATGCAGCTTTTCTTTTCCTTTAGGCTAAATGGATTACCAATCCTTTACAATGACTTTAAAATATAAAGATATTGTTTTGCCCCACCAGAGGGAGCCCATAATATTTCATGAATGCAAAAGGAACGCAGTGACAATTGCACAGAAAAAAAAATTATAGGTACAGTAAATAAATATATACGTGTGTATATCTACACATTTGCTATATATTGCATAGCTTGCCTGAGATCCTAATGTTGTAGCCAGACCACCCGGAATACGAGTTTCACAGGAAGTGCATTTCCATGAAATGACACCAGGGACAGATGTGAACAACTAATCTTTAGAATCATAGAATCATAGAATATTCTGAGTCGGATGGAATGCACAAGAGTCAGAGAAGCTCAACTGCTGTCCCTGTAAAGAACCACTCCAAGAATCACACCATGTGCCTTCATCTTTGGAGGAAGAATAGAGAGCATTTATGTTATGTTGAACAGAACAAAGATCAATTTGACTTTTATTTAATATCAATGTAGGCTAAGAATAAAATATTGTACATATTAGAACTTACTGAAAGAAAAGAGAAACTGGCTTTGACTTTGACCTTCCCATAAAGGTTTTAGGGTCTCAGCTAAATTCCAGATTAGTTTGTTCTCTGAAAAGGCGCTACATTAATCATGTATCTGTCACTCACTTTCTCTTTCACATGAAAGACAGACTGTCAATCTACCGTAATAAAGCAGGAAAAACTAGAAGAGAGACTTGTATGTGCATGGGCAGTATCTAGTAGAGATGTGTCCTCCTTACAGGCAAGGTGAAGCAAGAGTTTCATTTACTTCTTACCTCCTGTAATGTGGCAACCAAAGGTATGAGTCAGGGGCACAGCAAAGAAATGCTGATTGTGACACAGTAATAAACACTGACTGAGAAATCTTATTCTCCTCAGTTGCTCCTAGTAATGTCACTGTCAAAACCTATCCTTCCTCCCAAAACATTTTCTTGTCCTTGTCTGTATCTCAATATTTTCCTTACCAACATTTTCATATGCAGAGAAGGCCAAGCAGAATCTACTCATATAAACTGGAAATAGTTTTGGATTTCTGCTTTTAGACATGTAGAGTAAAAACTCTGCAATTAGTGTGAATTAACTATTTCCAAGTACAACAGTAAGGGTTATTTTTATTTTTATGTAATGAGAAAATGGCATTAAAATGTTCTAGGCCTTTGGTGATTTCTCAAGCAGAAATTCCAACACTTTCAAATGCCCAGCAATTTTTGAAGAACAGACCATCACCTCTCTGCAAAACTGACACTGCTAAATTTTCTAAAAAAGATAAACATTGTATTAAGTAAAAGTTCTAATCACTGTGAAACACAACCTTCTGCTTTTCAAATAATTAGGTGCTACTACCAAATAACACTCAGAAGATGTATTCTACAATATTTCGTCACAAGATTTAAATAATACTTCTTATTAAAAAATTATTCTCATTATTACAAATATCTGGTTAGCTATGCTAACAAATTTCAGGCTTTTCATGATGCCAGCACCACTTCTGGACAGCATTAAATATTGTGCACCATTAGCTAGTCATCAAGTGTAGTATTAAACAAAGATGAAGCAGGTGTGTTTCTCAACTTGTAAAACCTTCAAATCCAAACCCACTTACAAAGTCTCCCTGTAGTTGTACTCAACTAACTCCAACCTGTTTATCATTAAATCACTCGTTTAATTTAGCAAAGCTTTAGTTAAAAACCATGATGTGTCTCTTTCTTGAGCTATTGCCCATGGTTACTGTTTCTTAATGAATATCTCCAGCCCTTCGTATATTAAAAGCATGTCAAGATGTGTTGTACCTAAAAAAGACTAATGTTTTAAAAGGCATAAACAGTGACAAATGTTTAGATAGCAGAAACTGAACAGATACTTCTTTGCTCTCTGTCAGACTGGTGACTTAGTCACCAAAATTAAGAATGGAAATTTGACATCTTGAGGAGAGATGGCAAAAACTCTTACTTGCTGCAGTGCTGAGCATCACAAAATTTCCTGTGAGGTGGATGGCTCCCAGACTGGATCTAATCTAATTGACTCACACCTAGACATTCCAGTTTGGTAGCTTAAAATAGGATTCATAATAGCCAGAACACTGACCTTATTACAGGGATCTTTGCTTATCATGGCAATAAGGACATGCCTGGAGAGTGCTCACACAGAGGCCTGATAGCAGTCATGCAGAGAAATAACTATTTTTCAGTAATGATTTGATTTAGGTTGTTCAGTCTGTCAACAGAGAAGCAGCCCTGGATATCAAGAAAATGTATGTTCCTACACATTTTTCTAGGCAACTGGGTTATTTCTTCAGAGGAAGGAAGTTTTTGAAATAAAATCTGTGCATCTGAAAGAGCACATGCAAGACCATAATTTGCACATAAGCATTAAGTTCTATTGAAGCACAGGCTTAAATATTTACTTTTCTGTTTTTGGGTTTTTTCTTCCTTTCAGGCAGGATGGAGTTTGACATACAGACTAAAGGAAGACTAATTTGGGTTTTAGCAACTTGCTTAACAATTCAGGTTCTTGCCTCACAAGGAGTCCTGGTAAGTTTTATCTTGACCAAAAAAGTCATTGTACATACAGTTTTGCTCCTCAGAAAGTCTTATATACTACTTATTCTCTTTTTTTGAAACTGAATTCATTCTTTGTGCCTATGTCTAGAATCATTATCCCAAAGAGACTACCTCCCTTTTTAGGGCCACATTATGATCAATTCTTGAAACCTCTGCAAGGGAAATACTCACAGAACACCAACATTTATGCCTGGGGAATATTCTTTGAAATTATGCTTACCTTCACATCAGCTACCAGCAAAAGCCTAATTCAGAAGAGGAGTAGACTCCTTTTCTAAAGGTCTTGGATAGGGTGTAGGACACAGATTCCCTGCTCTTGAGTAAAACCCTTAATATAGAGGGAGGTCTGAAAGGATCAAGATAGCTTGTAAGTATGAACCATTTTATAAACTATAGTATGTATTGCAGCCCATTTCTGGCAGTATTGTGCAAGTGGAATACTGATCCTGGCAAACTGGTGTTTTTATCTGAAGAGTCCTTTTCCTTGAAACTGTCATTTCTTATCAAAGCAGGAGAAACTGCACAATATTTCTTTTGTTTAGTTGGGGGCTTTTGCATGCAAAAGAAAAGATCATGATTGCTGTATTGCTAGAAAAAGATGCCAAGATGTGACCCAGTGGATATTTCACAGGCCTTCTCACAAAGCTTCACAGTTTCATCTTTGTTCAGGTACTGCACATCACACACAATAGCTGTGCTTTGTGGATTTAGAACTTGTAAATGTTTTATATGTTGCAGAGAGATATATTTGCTACAGGTAGTAGGGCACAACATTAAGAAGACAGTGAAGTAGTAGCTTTGGAAAAACTCCAGGCAACCTCATAAGTAGAACCTTCTCTTTTGATCACCTCAGCTGAAACTACAATTTGGGAACAAAAAAGCAAAATGCATCTTGAAGCCTGTTACTTTATTCTATCCCTGGACAGTGAGTCTTTTTCTAGTCTTGAGGTCCTGAGTATCTTCTCTTTTTTTTTGCAGCAGGAATAGGCAGAGACAATTAAAGCACTCCCTGAACCTTTGCAAAAGTGGCAAAGAGTATCTGGTTTACATATTACATTTGCGATTCCAGAAAACTCCTGGCAATTTTTCTGTAAAAGCTTTTAAAGAGCCAAGATTTTGAATGGCATGAGGGATGATCCTCCAAAGAATATATGACTGCTTAAATACTATTAAGAGAAGAGTAATGAAGATTCAACATTCAAGCAGGAGGACTACCAGCAAAGTCCATCACAGAGATTTTTCCTAGCACCTGTGTTCATAAATGGTCAGGAAATAACAATTTGAAAAATGAATTGATAATGATGTACAGCAGTTGATGGGAGGAAATGTAAAATTACTAAGGTTTACATAAGAATTTCATAATAGACAGTGACAGGGGAAACCAGATTAAATTAAGTGGTGCTAAATAAAAAATAAGGAACAAAGACAAAATGTGTGATGTAAACTAAAATTTACTGGAAGCAAAATAGAATTCAGAGCTAACATGGACAACTCTCTCAGAAATAAAATATAAAACCAGAATGCAAACAACTGTTAGACAAAAAATAGCAATTAAAACAAGTAAGTATAAAAGCCTATAACAACCAGCTTAAAAGATATGAAACAGAACTATAATACAGAGGAAGAACAAGAGGGGCGGTCAGGAGTATGGAATGATTTCTGTAAAAAGAGTAAGCAATGGGACTTTTCAGCCTCAGAACAAGATGGCCAAGAATTTGAGAGCTATGAAAACATTAATATCCTTAAGAAAATGAATATGTATGTCTGTTTGCTATTTCAGATAGAGACAACCTAGAAGAAGCCAAATAAAATTAGCAACCAGTGAATTTAAAATAAAAAGAAATATTTTTAAAACAAAATATAATTACATTTTGGCATACATTGAAACAATTATACTAATACAAGAAGAGTGAGGGAAAACACAATTACGAGAAACAGCCCTGGAAACAAGATCACTGAAGAAGAAGGAGTAGGAGGTGTTGAAGGTGTGGGAGCAGAAATTCCAGTGTAGCCTGTGGGAAAGACAGTGGTGGAGAAGATATTTCCCTGCAGCCCATTAAGGACCTCATGGCAGAGTAGGGAACAAAGTGGGGAGGAAGGAGTGAGAGATGTGAACTCTTATGAACTGACTGATCCCACACTTTACTGATAGGGCTGTGGAGTCAGAAGGGAAAGGAGTTAGGAATAAATGGAGTAAAGCTGAGACTAGAAATCAGGGTGAGAAAGGTTTTGTCTCTTTTTCTCACTGTTTATCTCCATGTAAATTTGTAATAAATTAAAATACTTTTCCCCAGGTTGATGCTCTTTTACCCATGACAGCAACTGGTAAATAATCTGCCTGTCTTTATCCTACTTGGAGTTATTTTCTTCTCTTCCTCCATCTGGTTGAGGAGGGATGGAGAGTGAGAGAGCGGCTGGATTGGTGCCTTGTGGCTGGCCAAAGTCAACCAAGAAAAAGGATCTATCAAGGTCTACTAAAAAACACAGATTTGATTTAATATTTAGCTCAAAAAGTGTCCACAGATTGCAGATTTCCAGCAAGTGGGAAGGTTATAAGAATGGACAGAGTAATATGTGTTATCCTGGTTCCTTCTCTTTATCTGTAAGCAGTAAGTTTTTGTCCTATCAGTGAGGAATGGGAAAAAGGGCTAGCTGAACCACAGGTGTGACTCAGTGAGAACATTATTAGGCAAAGACCTTGTATCTTGGCCTCACATCTGAAATGTCAAATTTACTATGCTATTTTATGCAATGCAAGCAGTCAAATACCTCTGTCAGAACTGCTGGAATTTGAGGGAGGCTCAAAAATGTAGGCAAATAGTATGATAGATGAGTGCAGACATTAAGTTTGGATATGACTGTGATGGACACTAAATGGCAGAAGGTGAAAGTCACAAAACAAACTGATGAGGGAGTATGCCCTCTCATGAGTCTTTCTAAAGGAAGAAATATCCTGACTCAGGGGTGGGTTTTTAACTGAAAGTATTTCCCCTCACATACCCATTTTTCTGCATAGCATGGACCATTAAGGCACTACACAAGGCAGCACAGTGGTGCCACATACAGCTTGTCCACAGACATAACCTGGATCTGAGATTCCAGTGAGGGCAGCCAGGGGACTGGCAAGCAAATCATTGAGATGGAGTACACAGAAATCTTTCCCCCACTCTTAGTAAAATGTGTAAGAATTAAATCACCCTACATTCATATGTAATTCTTCAATAACTCAACCTCAAGTACTTCCAAAGAAAGGAGAAAATAAATCAGTAAGAAAACAGACTTCAATGTCAAGTGTTAAAGGGATAATTATAAACAATAGAAAGGACTTTTTTAATTATGAAAAATACCGTGACAGGATGCTTTTAAATTATATATAATGGAAAACAAGGTGAGTCACATAATAATACTCCTTTTGACACATAACAATCTTCATCAGTGATCTTCACCCTGCCCCCATGTCAAACCTGTATAAAGGGGGCAGGCTCCCTGAAATATGTGAACATGCATCTAATCTGGTACATTGAAAATGGTTATGCACTCATAAAAATTGCATCTTTTGAAACCACTGAACTTACTGTAGAACAACAACTTGTTAAAAAATAAAATATT
The DNA here is from genome assembly GCA_013400955.1 of Drymodes brunneopygia. Classification (NCBI taxonomy): domain Eukaryota; kingdom Metazoa; phylum Chordata; class Aves; order Passeriformes; family Petroicidae; genus Drymodes; species Drymodes brunneopygia. The sequence goes on from VZTZ01009372.1 coordinate 198,030, forward strand.
CATTGAATATCTCTTAATTAAAAAAAAAAAAACACCATACAAGATAGAAGACATCACAGAGGGCATAATTATGATATAACCTAAAATCCCTTCAGATTTTGCCAAATGTAAATATGAGAGAACTGATGTTCAGCGTGGTGGTATCTTGATTAGTTATATACTTGGTAAAGGAAGACAAAATATAACCACTGGGGCTGAAGCCAAAATATTAACTTTAGGTTTAGGGATACTTTTGTTGTTTGTTTGTCTGTTTGATTGTATTATTGTTACATAGTACAAATTCCATAAAACCGCCAAAGAATTTTTATCTCACACCTTAGCCTGTAATAAAGGAGTAGACTTGGTGTCTTCTTTTTTTTTGTTGTTGTTGTCTTTCTTTAGATTCTCCTGAAAAACCTATAGTATAGTCCAATGGCTCAAATCTAGAAATGGAATGAAAAATTTTACTCCAAAGCAAATATATATCAGATAAATGTCCACTACTTCCTTTCAAGGTGTATAGGAGTCTGGTAGAATATAACAGAAGAACAAATGGAACTAGGTTGCTTTATATTTCTCAGAAATACTATTTATCATGCAAAATAAGCAGTGTAACAGCATTTTATCAGGATAAAACCCAGCTGTCATTATTTACTTTTCCTGATACCTAAGGATTACATGACTTATATTTTTGCAGATGAATGTCCCATGAAAAGGTGACCACCAGTTCCATTTTCTTACCACCATCCCACCTGAGGAACTGAGAAGAATTAGAAAAACTTTTATATGGTCTTTAAAGCTTTTGGTTAGTAATTTTACCACCTGAGGATAAGACTTCATGTAGCTACACAATAGGTGCCATGGAGAAAACCTCACATCACAGCATGCTTAGAATTTCTGGTTATTGTATGCTTTAATGGAGACACAGATTGTATTAATGATTCCCGACATGAAGGGTATTGTTTTTCTTTTCCTTTTTTTCCAGTAACATTCCACACCTTCTGAATGGATTGTGATTTAATCAGATTGCTAAAAGTTGTTCAGAAATGTAAAATTATATCATATAGGATAATATTTGCTGCTGGTAAAGGAATCACATTTAGAGAACTGGATGGACCCAGAAGATTACAGGGACTTCAGAAGATGTTCATGTGATCAGTGATATAAGCAGCAGTGAACAGTTTCTCCACAAATGAGAAAATATCTCTGTCAAAGAAAAAACATGACCTGCCTCCATGAAGTATAACTTTTGGATCTTGAAAAACAGAATTTAAAGAAATATTTTCCTAGAAAGGTTATATATCTGTCAGTGTCTTTTTTTAAAGTGTAAAATTCACTTCAGCATTTTTATCCCCTCTTTTCTGTAAGCCTATTTTACAAACATTGTCCTCACCTTCCCTCTTCATTCTTCCCCCGCCTGCTCTAACTATGGTGGAATTTCAAACATAGCAATCAAACTCCCAGATGAGTCAGATTTGCTTATTGTATTGTACTCACATATGTAAAAGAAATTATGTCATCTCTGTTCTCATTAATTATTAATGTTAAGAGGTCCTATTTAAAATTCTGCTCTTCACTCTTTTTCTCTGACTGTTAGAGAGGACTTTGGGGTTTTTGTTTTTTCTCTCTGTTTATTCTCCCACTAAACATTCTAAACC
>VZTZ01009372.1:199696-212684 GCA_013400955.1 Drymodes brunneopygia
TAATGATTTCTCACCCTGTAGCTGTTTAGAGAAATCATTCTGCTTTTGTACTTTACCACCTACATTTCTCTTTTTCATAAGAAAAAATAAAGCTATTTTCTGACCACAAGCAACTCTTACAATTACCAGGTGGTAATTCTAGGGTAAAGACATGCTGTCTAATGTTGGAAACAAATTATTTGTATGCCTTTGCGTCAATTTTACTATTATTACAATTTTATATATTAAATCAACATAACTTTTATAGCATCTAAATAACTTCAGCTCATGAATCCTGCTTTCATAATTATTTTGAGGGTAGTCTTACAAAGAGATTTAAGCATTGCAATAGGGATTTAGTTAAGTATATTTCTATTGATACAAAAATCACAAAATACACATGTACAGTTAATTTTCTTAACTGAGTGAGATATACACAAACTTAGGAAAAATTGTATGGCTATTCAGGGGATAGAATTAAGAATGTGAAATCTAAAAGGCTATGCCTTGATTTCAATGTATATAGAGTGTGCCAAAAACTGTTCCATTTTCAAAACTGTACAGTTTTGAAAGTTTCAGAGAAAGGAGAATAGTTCATTTTGACAGAGATGGAGTAATTTGCATTAATACTGTATATATCCCAATCTTTTTAGCTAGGTGTATTTTTATGCCCTCCAGAATGCAGTTCTAATACCTCCCAAAATGTTTGGCTTCAGTGAAAATTAGAATTCTGAGCCTTTATATTGTTCTATAACTTGTTGCACAGAGATGTGGTTGCTCCATTGCTGGATGGCAGTGTTCAAGGCCAGGTTAGATGGGGAGATGAGCAATCTGGTTAAGTTGGTGGCATCACTGCCCATAGCGGAGGGGTTGGAAATAAGGAATCTTTAAGGTCCCTTCCAACCTAATCCATTTTATGATTCCATGAGGTCTCAAACCATTCTAAGAATTACACAAAATTATTGACTGCAAGGATGTTGTGTGGGACACTGCATTCACAAATATGCATTGATGTTTCTAACTGGCAGTTTTTTCTCTCTCAAGTGATCTCTTGTTCTTGAGCTTTGCAATAGGAAAAAAGGATGTTCTTTGCTATTTCTTCACTAACATTTACTATTTTTTCAATTTTTATCCTGTTTCTTCTTTTTCATTTCCTTTCTAAGATTAAAAAATCCTTTTTCAGTCTCTCTAAAGTGTTTTTCGACTCCCTTAACAGACTTCTCTTCATAATAATTTCCTTCATCTTTCACTGAACAGTTTCAACTTCTTCAATATCCTTTTCGAGATAGGGAGACTTATATTGCTAGAAAATTGAAAATTTTAGTTGAGGGCCCTACTGCTATTTTCTTTAGAGTGATAACATACTATCTGTATCATTCCCTTTATGGGATTTAAAAGTTTTTAAAGACAAAAGCTGAGTAACAAGAGTTTTTCCCTCCTAACAGCTGGGTTTACTTAGCACAATCAGATAGCTCTAAAGTTTCTCACAGACCTTTGAAACATGCAAGTAATTCCTATTGATTCAGTGCAATTTCATTAATCATCTTCTGTTTTGTCTGTATATGTGCTTAAAACATTATATAGAATCTCAATATGGAATCCCAATGGGCTATTCTACCAACACTTACAGTTCGTTTAACCTCACTCTTTGCTTGCCTTCTTTTGTCTGGTATTTATCCGTGGCATTATATATTTTTCCTCACTGTAAATATTTAGCTTCTATAACAGCCAACAAAGACGACCTCTTTCAAATATTTTCACAAATCTCACTAAATAATACCTAGTCATTCATGTCCTTCCAACACTTTAATGAAATGGTCAAAAAACTGTATTAAGGGACATATATAAAAATAATTTGCACAGGAATCCCCTCAGAGGATAATTTTAAAATCTTCAAAATGTTTTCACTATCAAGTTTTTCATACAGGAACAAAAAAGACGATATTGAGGGTAGGGAAGTGTCACAAAATGGGACTTCTCAACAAACAGCACAGATTTTAACTCCTTGACTGGGTCCAGTAGCTGACAGAAAGAGCTTCTGAGAAAGCAGTTAAAAATCTCACCTTACCATAGCTCTTACTCCATGCCAGCAGGCTTTCACTGCACTAAATCCCCTTCCAAATGTAAACACCTGAAGTCCCAGTTTTCAAGGATTAAGAAAGGTCAAATCTTTTTAACAGAAGCTGGAGAAAGAAAAAAATCCTTTCTACTCTACTGCTAGTTGTTGACTAGATCAGGGATTATGGCGAGTGGTGAGGTCTGGGGAAAATCTCTAGTGGCACATGTGAGAGAGCCCAGCTTGAATGAGCAAAAGAAGGACCTACCTAGCAGATCCTGCTCACATAATTTGGGTGACCTAGCACACTTCTCCTGGTACCCTCAGACTTCAAGCGCCAACAGCCTCGAACAGCAGGTAAACTTCAATTCAAATTGACAGATTCTGTGCTTTTGATGTCCACTCTGGAGCAAACAGCTTAACAACAGCAGAAAGTTTCCTACTTACCACGGAACCAAACTGAGGCCATCATATTATCTTACTGTTAGCGTCCCTTCAATATATTAAATGCTTTAATAACTTGTCTTTTATGAATAGAAGAATGTGACCATTTCACTCTGACTAGTTTAAAAAATTCCTGTGGCTTAGTGACTAAGCTCTTTTTCTTTCTTTTTTTTTTTTGTTTGTTTGTTTTGTTTTGGTGGTTTTTTTGGGTTTTTTTGTTGTTTGTTTTAACAGATCCTCCAGCTTTTCTTGGTTATTTATAAGCAATGTCATTCTGGAGCTAGGGGAGGGACATGACCAAAGATGTTCAGAGAGGACTCCGAGTCATTCTAGTTTGTAAATCAAACAATCATAGATTCATTGGGACAGTAAAAGACCTCTAAGGTCACCCAATACAACCAACAACCTAGCATCACCACCATGTTTACCACTAAACCAAGTGCCATATCCAAGTTATTTTAACCTGTCCAGGGATGGTGACTCCACCACCTCTTTTGGCAGTCTGTTCCAGTGTTTGATAATCCTTTCTGTTACATGTCCAGGAGAAAAAGTGGAAAAAATTCTCTGTTACATCATGAGTTTCCTGCACTACTACCTTTTCATGTACCATGCAGTTAATAGTTAATACAAATATTGCTTCAGGACCTGAAAGCAGATAAGGTTGTGTGCAGGAAGGAAGCACACAGATATCCCAGAGTCATTTTACTGTGCAAATAATGATGATGATAATAATTAATAATTATTCTGTGCCATTGGAGATTTCCACTAAGTGGTAATCTCCTGTTTTGAAAGTCCTAATATTTTGTTTCTGTGTGCTGCTAACTACCAAGTAGGATGCTAATGGAAAGGTGGATGACCAATACTTTAATAGTTGTAATTGTAATCACATAAACTCTTATAAAGCTAACCTTTAATTACATTAGTTGATGTGGAAAACTGTTTGCAGTCAAAAACATAATTTATGGTGGGAATTAATTTTCAGTCTAAAACCTGAGCTTCTAACATTTTGAAAGGGATAGGTATAAGAGGTTTTATATTGAACAAGTATTAAAATCCTTGGGATTTTGAGAAGGATGGTGTTGTATCAATGTAACGTGTAGGGCTAACGGATAAATGACAGAGAGAGGGAGTAAATTATTATATTTAGAGAAGTAAAGAATTCAATAATCAAGTAAACAGCTTGTCTTACAGATTAATTTAAATGGCAATAGTTAAATAAAATAGATGCTTCTGAAAATTCTATTGAAGTAATTTAGTAAGTCAAGAATTGGAATATTAAAAAGCAAAATTACCAATGACTTCACAATCGAAATCTGGAGCATAAGATAAAACTGATTGGATAGATGGAAGAAAATTTTGCAGATTGGCATCTCCACAAAGGAGCAATTTGTCTAAGTCACTAAAAGACATGTGTGAGGTTTTAATGTTCTTGCTCTCCTCACTCACAGTGTCACATTTTGAGGCAGCTCTTTACTTTTACTCTCAAGATCATGCTGGAATAAACTGCCAAACATCTCTTACACCTCCATGCCATCTAATTATAGCCTGTAACACTCGAGAATACTGACAGTGCTGAGCTATTGACTCTTGACACTCTCTAAAGCACTTAATTATCTTTTCACACAAGCCCCTTTGAGACCTGTCAACTTCTTTGTATTGTTTATAAAAAAGTTGCATATTAAGATTTCAGGATTGCGCACCTGAAGTCAAACTTGCACATACACATGGGCTATTAAAAGGAGAACTTAATAAATGACAGGAGGAGACATGAAAGAATTTGACTTGGTAAGACTTCTCAATTAAGTAAAAGAAGAAAAAAATGGCCCTTTACAAAGATTCCTGGAAAAAAAGGGAAAGAATTTGAGGCTTTGGATTAATTTTACCAAAAACTAAAGGGAAAAAACCACAGATATGTAAATAGTTTGTATTATTTATGCTTGTTTCATGAGATTAGGATCCAGAGTCAAAATTTAGTCTCTTTCCAATGAAAAATGCCTTTAGGCATCCCAGGTAAAAAAGAAAAAAAGAAGCTACAATTTTCAAGATATCCCATGTCCCCTAGAAGCCTACTAGATACCACTAAATGTAAAGAAAATTTTATTAGTTGATTGAAATATTGTAGTCAATGTAATCTGAATTATAAAAGATATATAAGTGATGTTTGAGAATTTTGGTAGTTTTTCTTTTTTTTTTCCTAGTTTTTATTTTTTTTAACCTGTTGAGGTTATCCCTTAACTGTCATTGGAGTATAATATGTCATTCATGATGTCTAAAGTCACGTGAAACACTAACTGTCCCTATAAATTTTGGTTACTTGCACAGTATTACACCCTTCAGCTACAACAGCTTGATGACTGGATGCATGGAACACTTATTTTATCACACTTAAGATTTCCTATCAAATTTGAAGGTTTTTACTCGTTCCTGTAATTTGGCATAATTCTTTCTACATAATATAAAGTGCGTATTGCCTTTGTATAATATGTTGTCTTGAAAATAGTTATAAGCATGTCACACCTGCTCACCAAGATAGTGAGTTAATTAATCTAGTAGTGACTATATTCTGAGTCTGAACATAAAATATGTCTACCACAAATCTTAACTATCGCTTTTTGTCTTATAGTAAGGTAATTTTAAATAGTCAGCATACTTGTAAAAAAGCCACTGGTTCCCAAGGCTTTTCCAAATGACAAAATCAACAACTTTCCTAAACAATCCCATTTTTAAACACATTGAGCTCTTTTGGAACACAAGCAGTAATAATGAATAAAAACCCCATACTTTTAAGTTCAAAAACAAGAATCCTTCTTTTCAACAGTTTCTGTAAGATATATTAGTATTTTCTTGGTATTAACAGAGAACCAACCTACTAAAAATAGAATAAATTTGAGACACTGCAACATATTATACCATGCACGGATCAGCTTCCTTTCTTTATCACAAGACTTACTAATGTCAATTATGTGTGTGTGAAATACGGTCTTATGACTGAATTTGGAGCACTTAAAAGCTGGCATGGTGAAGATTAACAGAAATAGCAGCTGCACACCTTACATTTAGGAGGTGCCCTGTGGCAGCAAAGTGACTAAATGTCTGTGCAGACAACTAAGGGATCAAGCTCCTTAAGATTTTTGCTACATTGCACAAAATAGTGCATTCTAAAGAAGAGGTGGACGACATTAGATAAAAAGATTTTGTTTGGGTTTTTTACACCAACTTAAATTCTATATGTGCCAAGCAATCCGTTCTACTAAGTAAATTTGGAAACCAAGCTACATGAAAACAAATTAAGTTCTTTATTTAAAATAATGATTTCCATGATGGGGAAAGACCGATCAACTCGAAATCCCAGTGCAATTATTTCTAGGCCAAATTCTTCTCCACATGCTTCATACTCCTTAATTTTTTTGCACTAAACAAAAGTCTAAAAGACAGATAAGGATATAAGAAGCAGTTTTATTAGCAGATTCTAATTATAAAACAGAATACGGCACCAATAGCACCATCAGTAATTATAGTTTCTCCATTTGTGACTATTTGAGCTGTGGTTTGATGTCATGACTTAATGGAACCACATGTTCTCCATAAAGTTTGGTCCATCTCTACATCTCAGATGCTTAATTCTTGATTATGAGCTGTCACCAAAACTTTAAATCTTTCCAATCTACTTTACCCTTGCATTTTCTGCAATCACTCTTAAAGTGCTTTGGTGGTTCAGAAGGCTGCTCTTCCTACTGCTTTAATGATTGCTCTTTTGTACTGTTTAAGAAATTTTCTTTACTGCTCCAGTGATTTTTTTTCTCCTTTAGCATCACTACTGTGACTTTACATTTAGCTCTAGCAGCAGTAATTGGATGAAATATGCGATAGAACACCTCTGAACTATGAGTTTTACTTTATGCATCTTGTCACACAGTGAGTGATATTCCGTCAATCAGAGGACCTCAATTTCTGGATATTCCATATTATAGCAAGCAGCAGGCCTTTAAAGAACAAGGATGTGTATATTATATAGAATGGACATGCTATTTGCTTTCTTCAGACCTTTATCTCACCCACCTGAACCTTTTTTCCTGCCAAAGTAAACATAGAATTAAGAGGAAGAGAAAGGTTAGGTAGTTTTCAGATAGCATATCAGGAAAGGCTTTTCTTTGCAAAAATTTCACTGTACTAGAATTATACATTTCCTAGAGTTCCTTATAATTAAATTATAAGATGTCTTCTACTTTCAGTCAAGCTAGGGATAGAAAAAAAGAAAAAGCTTTGTAGTTCTCAGCCATTCACTAAAGTCTTTATTTCATAATTCAGTTATAAGCAAGAACCACGGAACTGCATATCACAGACATTTATTTTAGAGGGCTATACATTCTCCATAAATACTTGCTGTGGGTCAGATTTCAAACAGTCTATTTAATTATTTTTCTTCAGTAATTGCCACTTAAACTCATCCTGAATGTGAGCATTAAGGGGAAAAAAAAGAAGTTGGTTACCTCTCTTCCTGTATTTTGAAAAGATACTTAAGGTATCTTCCTTCCATAATTAAATTATCCCCGTTCTGTTTCCATACTCTGTAAGTCCCTCTAATCCTATTGGTGGAGAAAGCCGAAAGAACAGTTAGTGACAATGTTCTTCCTCCTTGAGAGAGAAGCAAATAGAATTTATTCTGGTTTTCAGTGGCCCAAATTAGACTTCTCAATTTTTTGCAAAAGAGCAAAAATCTCCTTCCAACAGAATTTCACACAAAATCTATTTAACTAGTTCTTGTGGTCACTTGAAAACAAAAACAAAGAATGCAGTATGTGTTACCCAAGCCTGAAAGTCTTGCTGCTCTATTATAGCTGTCTCAGTGAGAGTCTTACTATGCTTTTAGTAAAATGAAGACAGAAGATACAAATTCTCAGCAGTATTTCTAATGTTATTCATAAAGAGAAATACATCCTCAGGGACATAAACCCTATCCTGTGTTGAACAGCAGAAATGAGAGAGAAGAGAAAGAATAAGGAATGAAAATTGTGTACACTGTGTGTTACATAAATGTAAAGGCATAATTATATTAGAGCAGCAACAACAAATCAGGTTTATCCAGTTTTTCTCAAACTTGAAACACTACCTCATGTTCCTTTCTGGACGTAGATAGTTTCAACTTTGTAGGCCAAATAAATATAAATATTTATTACAATATATTCAACTGAGATTTAAACAAAATCATCACAAGGAAACATCTGTCTTTCCTACCATGGTCTACCTATAACAGGCACTCTATCCTACTGTATATTTTTCCGCTTTCTCAGCCCTCACAACTGCAACCTGTCTAGTGTAGAACAAGAAACACTGCATTCATGTCAGTCTTAAAGCCTCAATTTTATCTGTATGTCAAGAGATGTTTAGCTTCGTTGCTTATTTGCAGACTATCCTGTTTTTACTATCTGCCATCCTCTGGTAGCCTATTGAGCAATTCATGCTTTAAAAAAAACCAAAACAACACACCCCTCCCCCAAAAAGCCCCACCAAAAACCACCATAATTATTTCTTGGCAAATTTGAAACAATTAAAAGAAATACCAGAAAGAGATGAACTTGCAGTATCTGTCTAACAGGAAAAGATGGGAGAAGCTCAATCAACTTCAGTTAAATACAAGCAGAAGTTACTTATTAATCAAGTAAGAAGTTACTTAATTCAACTCTAAGTAACCATTGTGGCAAAGAAAAACAGGAGTGTTGAAGGTATAGTAGGAGATACTAACTGGGAGCTGAAACTACTAGAGAGATATATTTTCTGCAGTGGAGGTAATAAAACAGCAGAACATTTTACGGTATTTGTCACCTGATATCCCTATATTAGCTCTTGATGCCTCTTCTAAAAGCCATGCTCTAGTCCAACAGGAAAATATAAATTTGAAACAGAAACCACTTGAGAAAATTTTACATTTTATCACTGCAACATCTGGGCCTGACATCTATTACTTGCTATCTATGTCCCTTATCTATATTTTGTTCTGTTCTTGGGTTGGCTACACAATACATGTTGGGGAAAGAATATTAGCAATGTAATATGCACATTACACATATTTTGATATATAACACAGAGAAAACAACTTTCCCCATGGACTTGTGAAAATATTGAACACACACCTCATAGAGCACAGACAAGGTGTTCTCAGGTGTAGAGTAGTAGGTGTGTGCAATATGACTGCACAGTGAAGTTTAGGAGTAATGACAGAAGACATATCTAGAGATGCTCAAGACCTGTGTTTAGACCACCCAGTGGTCTGCATAGCTAACAACACACCTGACCTTCTGCAGTTTCTGCAGCACATCTCTCCCACAAATAAAAAACAAATGCCATGAGAAATTTTAGGTTTCCTGTGCTAGTCTTCCTTTGACCACTGACAATGAGGACCTATTTTCACAGAAATTATAAAAAAGAAAGTAGAGATCCCTTAATATCCCTGCATGAAAAAGAACTCTTTGTCTTTCTTTAACACATCTATAGCATTTCTTTTCCTTGTACAATTTTCTTTGATTCACTTAAGCATTCAAAACCGCCCAAGAAAAATAAATGAAAATAATTAAAAGAAAGAAGATGAAGAGCAGCCTTTAAGCATGGCTTTGGTTTACAGTTTAATGACCTTATGAATAGAATAATTGTCTATTTCAACTGGGGCCTGCTGCTTTTATGTTATATTAAATTAATTACATATGGACATATTGGTACTCCAAGACATAATTGTGACTTTCCTAAAACAAAGCTTAAACACTCAAGTTTTATTAGAACAGACATGTGGATGATTTTTTTCAGTTTTTGATTATTTTTACTCTGAATATTTGCACAGAAAAGAAACATAATTCAGTTTTGACTGGAAAAAGACTCTGCAGGGAAATTATTTGAATGCCAAATTTCAAAAACAATGCACTTCACTCATTCACATATTGTATGAAAACATGCAGAAGAAGTAAAAAGTCATTGAAACTTTTGTTTGCTTAAACTAATGAATGTTAACATTATTTAGTGTTGTACACTGCAGGGCTTCTTTTGCTTATTCCTCCTAAAAAACGTATTTTGTCTAAACTTTTAGTAATTACAGCTCACATTTTTTGGTACAGTTACACCAGCACCAGAAAGAATTATAATATTATGACGAAAAAATAAAAACGTGGTAATAATAAAAACAATTAAACACATCATGGTCAAAGAAAGCTAGAATTTGTGAGGGAGATTCCTATCCCATTTATAATAAGAAGGGTTTGTGTGCACTCACTTTCCTCTCTCTGAACTTGAATTTTTCAATAAAAATGTCTATAACGTACTTAACTTTTTACCTATTCTTACTCCTCAACTGAATTATAGCTTTACAAGATATAGAATTAGATTTTTAAAAAAGGAGGGATAGTTTTTCCAGTAAAAACAGAATGCAAGTTTCTACATGCATAGTGTGGTCTATTTAATGCAAAATTTTATGGTTGTGGTCTTTGAAAGTTAGGTGGAGAGTGGTGTAAAATTTAAGTGTAGTCATCCTTCTGAATATGATAAAAGAACAAGCAAAAATTTTCCCTATACTTCAATCAATTTCTAGTTCTAGAATTGACATAATTCAAGGTGAAATAGCTGGAGAGAGTTAATTACTTTTAATGCCAGTATGTGTTAATTCAATGAAATATCATGCTTCAAATGGTATTTTTGAAAGTAGGGAACGTTAGAATTGTTAGATTTCTTTTTTTTATTATCATTATTTCCTTTCTTGAAAACAAGGACATTCTGTATATGCTCCAGGAAAGACCAGTCCTGACAAGAATTATTTCTATGTACAAGAGGCTATCACTACATTTAAACTTCAACTGTAACTTAAAAGTCAACTTTACGCACAGAGATGAACTGAGACTTGATTTGTCAGGTTCTTAAGCATGTATGTGTGTCATGATTTAGGAATGGTACTCCCCACTTTAGTGCTCCGCCTGAGACTCTCTAAACCACACTGCTTCTGACTCTTCTCCCCCCGCCCCACCAGTGCCTCCCCTTCCACCTTCAAGTGGCTGCAGAGGAGAACTGGAAGCACAAAAGGTGAGGATCATGGCCTGAGAGAAGAACAATTTCCTGGACACAGCAATGAGATAAGAAAACCAACACCAACAACAACAATACCAAGAACAAAAGTGTACAGAAGAGAGAGGGTGATTCACATGCAAAATGCCCTCACCTCAGAGCTCACCCCAGCCCACACTGTAGCTGTGCCACCCCAGTGTTCCCTCTGGCTGGGAACTGGCATTATCCCACTGCTCCCTTCACCACGCTTACTCAGTCAGAGCAAAACCCTTCTCCGCTGAAAAGACTTCCTTAGCCCCACCCCAGGAAAGAAGTGATGGGTCTATAGAATAGCCTCCAGGTCCTGGACACGCCCCTGGTGGCTACTGCAAAAATTAACCCTTTCATGGCTGGAAACAGGACGGTGTGAACATGTATGGCTCTATAAAGCTGTTACTCTCCTTAATTTTTGTCTAATAAATTTCTATTTTTTGAGAGGAATTCGTATGAGGAGTGGCTGAGGTATTCACAGACAGTTCTTTTACTCAAAATGTACATAGTGCAGTTATATGCCACACAAAATGAGATTTTTTTTGGAGCAATGTTCTTTTAATTACATTTATTGGAGGAGTATTCAATAATTTACAACATCACAAGAATTTGTTTCATGCTTTCCTAATTGAATAATTATACATGCAAGGGCTATGGAATAAAATGGCGTAATAATATTTAATGGAAGGTTTGCCACAAATTATTATTATCTTTAATAAAGCAGGATTCTTATTTATGGTATTAGCAATTAATTAGGCTTTCACAATTTTACATTGAAACATATACATACAAAACCAATGGAAGCAAGTCTCTCCAGGAACTTTGACGTAAATTGCTATAATTTCACTGCCCCGAATTAGTTGCATAATCTTTAGCATCACTTGTAGATCCATCCTTTTTCAAAATCTGAAACTGAAATATTTGTGCATTTCACTTTACCACCTTGCATGCTAAGATGATAAAGACTTTCCTTCTTTTTATTACATGAGAGCTATCCACAGCTAATGTTAATTTTGACTTGTGCATTTGAAAGTATTTAGTTGCTGTGTCAGCATTTGATTACAGCAATGGTCAATCAAACACCAGTTTTAAAAAATATTTGCCTCAAAACTTCAGGACTATCTTACTCAGCTGTGCATTCTGCTGTCTCCTAAAGACATCTCCTCTCCAGTTTCTATGACCCTGTTGCATTTAAAACACGAACTAAAGGGCACAAAATGTTCTGGAGCTCTTACTTCTCCACATAAGATCACTGGATATATACTGTTACTATGATCATTTTTCTGCTTTATTTCAAAGTTTATGTAATATTCAAAGATGTTATATGAAACAAGTAGTTCTTGAAAATTGTTATTCATAAACAGAACAATACAATAGGCTAGATTTTGACAAATAATTTTTGCCAACTTATTCCAAATGACCTCTGTAACTCAATCATTCTACCACTCATGAGTTATGAAGCCATTAAAGCTTATGTAAATAAGATATTTTACATGATACTGGTATATATGGACTCAAATGAAAACACTGGATTTAAATACAAAGGACAGATACAGATTTCATCACTTCCATTGCCCATTAGTTTCCTTGATCATAACTTTTTTACAAGGGAAATTCACAAATTTCTGAAAACAATTTCACACATGGTCCTCAAGATTTTAGAAACTGAAATCAGTCAACATGTACGTGTTTGGATGTGTACAGAATGTGTACAGATGTTCTCCTGTGACTGTGAATTTACCATGAGTGTGTATGCCATGTGGGTGTATATCTTTAATTTGTATGTCTTTAAAGCAATTATTTTTTTTCATTATAAATCAAAATTCAGTAAAATGTGTCAGAAAGAGGCAGATAGCTATCCATTAAAACAGGTTTTTAATTGATTCTGCTTTGACCTTTGACAGAAAATAAAAAGGAAAAAAAAGAAAAAAACTTTCCCAGAAATCATGTAACTGTAAGTGGGAAAAGTGTTTTGCTCTATAAAGTCAGGTATAGTGTCATTTAAAGTGTTTTTCTGTATGAAGTCACATATTTAGTTATGTAACTAGAAGGAAAAGTTTAAAAGGCATCCATCTACAAATGTCTTTGGAATTTTTTGAGGAAGAAGCCATAGATATATCTAATGGTTAAAAAACCCATAAAAGGTGGAGAAGAAAATAACAAAGAAGGAAATCTTATGGAAAATAGTTCTCCGGGGATTTCATTCCTTCTTTATAAGAGTTGTTCTTTTTGAGTGAGTACAGGAAAGGAAAAGTATCCTGTTTTCTCTAGAGAACTTCATAATGCTTTTGCAGCAAGAAAAGGTTACTGTCTTAATTTCCTTTGGCAGGTACAATGTCATTTACTGTATCTGGAAAAAAGATCCACTTTTTTCAGGACTTAAAAAAAAAAAGAGTAAATATGCGTCATTATCTGATTATTAAAGTTCATAGAAATGCC
>VZTZ01009372.1:212817-260167 GCA_013400955.1 Drymodes brunneopygia
GGGGACGGAAGTTAGCCATTGTCTCTTACAGCAGACTCTGGGTTTGTTGCACCACGTCCAGTCCTGTGGTGCAAGGCTTCAAGAATGACTCTGGGGGGCACTTTGGAGGGCCTTTGATGGATTATGACATCCCCTCAGCTGCCTCACGTGAATGTCCCGTGGATGTGGCCTGTGGGGTTGGGGGTTCCACAGCTGGGCCAGTCTGTGTAAGGGAGGATGGGTGTTCACTGTCCCTGAGCACAGGTTACACCCGAAACCTCCTCCTTCCTGCCTCGTTGTGGGGGAAGTCTGTCTAAACCTGGCTTGGGCTGTGGTCTCCCCACCCCAAACTCAGCCAGGGAAGAATCTCTGCTGCTTTTGGCTTTCTCGTGGATGTATTCCTCTCCTTCAGCCTTGTTTGTTTTTTCCTAGTAGTAGAAGTAGCTAGTTGGGACTGCCATGAAGTGGTCACTTGAGGTTATCATGCATGAGGAACAGTCAGTTCATAGGGAACAGTAGGACAGCATGATGTGCTAAGATCATGTGATTAAGAAAGTTTTGCTAAATGCACGGATCTAGGTTGTGTTATTATAGGTAGGAGGAAAACAGATATTTTTAAATGCTTTTTCAATTAAACTGTTTAATCTTTCAAGTGTAAGAGCCTCTGAAAAGACCACTGATGAGTGCTGGCAATAGACAGAATGGGAAAAAAGAAAAAAAACCTATTTTAATTAAGCCTTAGATCAGCTTGAAACTGTGCCATGCTTAAAGACCTTGTTCCTTGTTTAATGCTTTATCACTGTTTAAATAGCTTAATAATATTATATCATAAATACATGTAATGTAAATTATATAATGAACAGTGTATGAGAGCCTGTTTACCAGTATTTTTCCATCTCTCACAACTTTCTTTTTAAGTCTTTTATTGAAACATTGGATAAGCCAAATAATTTCAGCACAATATTTACAAACTCTTTTCCTGCAATCATAGTCTTGAGATTGCTTTTAAAAATAAGCAGAAATAGACACTTCTGTATCATAAATTTTCACAAAGATCCTTCCTTAACAATAATTTTCCATATTCCAGATGAAGATTTTCAGTATTCATGCATGGCAGCCCACAACCCATCAACAGCCCACCAGAGGTTGTAAAGAGTAACTTGACGATTTTAAAGAATAACTTGATTTTAACCTGATGTGGAGGTTCAGTTAATAATGTCACACTTCCACATAACCCCAGCCAGACTCACTAGATTTCCAAGCACCACCAGGCAAATTCAGCATGCCATCTGCCCTCCAGGTCCATTGTACTTGGAAGTATCTCAACACCCACTCTCAAATTAGTGTATCATGCATCAGCTATTTGTTCAGTCAAGAAAGTGGATCTACATTCTGGGGATGGAAGGAAGTAAATGAATTTATTTACCTATGTATATTTATTAGTTTATGCTGTGTGAAGAAATGCTGCAGTTATTTCTGATGAATCCGCCTTTCATCATTGAATGCTTTTATACTTGTGTGTCTCTTCTTAATTCCAAAGCCAAATCATTCCTGTGATGTACTGTCTTGCAGAGGAAGAAAATTAGCATAATCATTTAAAAAAAAAAAAAAAGCAACTATTTCAGTGGAGCAATTCATGATAGAAAAATTGGAAATATTTTTCATATTGACTACATACAGATGCAAGAAAACTCTTTAAATTTATACCTGCTCAAAAATCATCTGTTACTGATGCTTAAAAATAGCATTGTTTCCATAGTTGTCTTGATTTTACTATGAAGACTAACAGAGATACTCATGTGGCCTCAACAGATTTTATCTTGGAAGAAGAACTGTGTATTCAAATTGTTTCCACACAATTCACTAAACTGTATGAAAAACTGCAGCAATGAATATATGAAGATCATAGTCCAAGCTCAGAGATAAGGCTCAAAAACTCCTTTTAATAATAAATTATTCTCAGAAAATATAATTTTCTCTAATCACTTATGGCTTAACCACTAATAATCTACTTTAATGCATTCACTAATTCTTTAATGAGAAGTTCAAAATAATGTTAAATGTGGTAGTACATAGGAAAAGATATGAAAAAGTAGAAAACACAAGTTTTTATCTTGTTTCACATTTCTAGACTAAAGTCTGATCTGTGAAAAACTGAAGCAAATCTGATTAAATACTGGTAAGTGATGGAACCACAGTGCTCAGAGACTGCTAAGAAATGCTAAAAAACTGGGGAGAAGTTTAAATTCAGACAATATACATTCACCTAATTGATTCTGAATCAATTAGAACAACTCTGAAGCTGATACATGAGGTAACAAATTTCAAAGAATAAAAAGTGGGACAGAAGAAATGAAATCTTCCTTTCTCATGAAATGGAGACAAAACTATGTGGCCTCTTCCTTTCTGAGTAGACCACATGGTAGAAATAAGCATTGAGGACACTTTTGTCATAAGATAAATTCTGCATTTTCAGACCTGAACAGAACTTCAGTTTCAGACACTACACAACATTTTTGTGAGTGACTTGAGAAAAATTATAGTCTTCTATGAATTTCTATCTGTCTCTGTTCTGTCTTTGATATGTCTGTGTATGGAGAAGACGTGTGCCCATTTCTGCAAGGAAGTGTTCTTTAATTGCTTCCTAAAAATATTTTCTGTATGTCAGATTGGCATGAAATTAGTTAATATGTTTTGAGCTAAGGATGATTCTAGACCTTGTTGTTCTACATAGTAAAACACAAAATCTCAAAGAAAGTAGGAACAATGAAGGAAAGTGGCAAACCAGACCTGTTCCAAGTGCCTGAAGGAATTTTCACTTTCTTCAGGTTCAATATCATGAGCAGAATACTTATGTGAATCCTACAGACACATATACTTCACCTATTTGTGTCAACACACTGGATTGACTAAAATACTGCCTGAGATTTAACTTGCTAGTCAATTTAGGATTCTAAATCCCCCATAATGATTCTTAACAAAAAAGTGTGCAAAATAATCTCAGCTTCACAGCACGATGAGTAAACTTCAAGGTGCTTATTTGACTACTTTTAATGTTTTGATTTATTTACTTGATTTTTAATTGTGGTTTTTCATTCTGCAGATTCACCATACATGTGTTTAATGTCTACTTGATCTTTAATAGATTCCTGGAAAACACATGCACTTTCTTACTGCACCAAACTGCAAGCTCTGAAAGCACAAATTCACTCAGGTATTTGTAATCTTTTAGGGCCTGTTTCCAATTCAGTTCTATGTGCAACTGTAACTAATTCAAGGAGAACTCAGGGGAAAGTGCTGCCAAATGAACCAGAAAGTCATCATCACATTTTCCTTCCTTAACAAGTAGAAAGAGCTGTTAAATTTTTTAGACAGTCATACCAGCACCAGGCAACCTGAGATGACTTGCCATGCTAGAGAAAGACATGTGAGATTAGATTTACTTGGAGACCTTAAGTCTACCCTTATAGTACTGCAGTGAATCTTTTTAGGGATCTGACTGCTGAACCTGACATAGTCTTGTGATAAAGCACTAGGTCAATTTTGCTTCGAGGTTTATTAATCTCTGCAAACCACTGGGCTTTCAAGAAGAAGGTGGGAGAAAGAGAGATGGCTTCACTCAGATTCCTCATCTCAGAGCACCAGCTGACTTTGATGTCAGAAAAGAGTTAAGAACTTGCAAATCTTTAGAAATACTTAGAAATTCTCATGTCACACAAGACAGTCGCAGTAGTTCTCAATCCTACACTTCTCTTCCTAAAGCTACTGATGCTCAGCTATTTTTGTTACAGAGGAAAGCAGTGATGCTGAATCCCACTGGCAGCTGCTGCCTGTGACAAACACCAGACTGGGGGATCAAAAGCCTTTGACACCCTCACAGGGCCAACCCAGCACCCTCCCTTGTGTCTGGACAGTACTGCTGGAGAGAACTCTTTGATTTTAAAACCCATCATCAAATGTTGCCTCTGACACATTTTGATTTTGAGCAATTGGATTACTGAACAAGGCCCAGCTCCAGTCTTCACTGCCATGCCATTTATTTAAACAGATTGAACCTGAAATAGGAGGCTATGAGAGAACTTTACAGAATCTCATGTCCTTGCATATTATTTCTTCCCTCCCTCCTTCCTGTTATTCATAGAGTCAATACAACAGAAACACAGACACAAAAGTCAAACTTCCAAAAATCAAGAAAGTATAAAATTTAAATAAGTCAAACTCTGTTCTTAAAGGGAGCAGCAGAATTTTGGAGCACTCCAGTAAATTCTGGAACCAGGGCAGAGTGAAGGACCTGAATGTGACCACAGGTAGTTCAGAATGACTGGCAATAGATTTGGGATAACAAAAGCTTCGTCTTTTTCCTTTTGCCAGCCCAAGTCAGGCTGGTCCTCAGCTGCACTGGGAAGGAAGGTCATATTGCAAAGTTCTGCCTATCGAATCTTGTGTGAAACAGCAGTCATCTCTGTTAAGCTAAGCCCAGCAATATCCTCACTGGAGGTAAGTCTGAGGTAGGAGGTGTGAAACATCTCTGGTCACAGTGAATTTCTGGACAATCTGCCTTTCAGCTCAATTTCATTTTTTTTAATGTTTCGTTGTCCATTTTGAAAGCTGGTGGAAAACTGTCCAAGTAGAGGCAAGTATATCAAGAAGTGCTGATGTGCAACCTGCTGTCACTCAACTTGAAATGGTGCTGCAAGGGACATAATCTATATCTTGTTTATCTAAAACCACTAAGAGAAATTTAAATCTGCCACAATTATTAACAGTAGCTACAATGTCTTCCTTTTCAGATGATCTGCAAGAAAAGTCTAGTCAAATAAAAAGCTGAATATGGTGTACAAAATAGGACAGTGAGAAAGAATATCATAAATAAAAGAAAGAAGTCAGATACTGTAATTTTGTCTTTTATCATATCTGTGAGCAAATGTTGAAGTTATAAGGTAGAGTTCACAATGCCCTTCAGAGGAGAGAAGACAAGACATTCAGGATGTCTTTTAATTTTATTTGTCATGTTGTGTAATATATGGGAAATTCTGCCTGATTTTGAAGATTTCAACTACCCTTCACTTGCAGCAAGGAAAAAGTTTCTGAGAAAACCTTCTTGTTGGAAATATTTTGAAGGGTTGGGAGGGAGCATTTCTGAACTGGAAAAGTTCCTATGGACCAAAGAATTTAGACAAATTATGCTAAGTGTTTACAGACTGAAAGAAATACCTAAGATGTTTCATCTTTCCAGACCCAGACATATCTTTAAAAAGTTGCTTGTCTTCTATTCATTGTGAAAGTATAGGTTTTTAGATTTTCTTACGTGTTTTCCCAATGTGTTATACATTTTTTAACATAAGCACTTAAGCATCCTAACATTAAGGAGTTTCTATGTTTCTTTCTTTAAACTAGATTTCTAACAACTCAATAACATCCCTCAAGATAGAGGAATCAAATATTTTAATGAAATACCTGAGTAGTTTTTCATTTTTTACTTTTCAATATATTATTTCTGTTAGCTTTCATGGTTGAGTATCATGAGATCAAGCTATGATATGATTAAACTGGGATGGTTTCCAAAAAAAATATTATAGTGTGCTTACATACTCAGCTTTGGCATTTGAGGAAGACTGTGATATAAATCTTCTGATAACAGAGATGGTCAGTTTGTTCTGCAAAATATTCTTACTCTCATTATTGCCCAAAAAAAGATAATTCATAACTCTTATCCATTTCTAGATCTATTTATGTATCTTAATGTTCATAATTATTCTCTAGAGATTTAATTTATTTTATTATTCATGCATCACATTCAGAACAACCAGGGGATCAGACCCAGCAACATGGGTTTGTGAAAGGCAGCTCCTACTTGACCAACCTCATCTCCATCTGTGACCAGGTGACACACTCACTTAGATGAGGGAAAAGGCTGTGGGTCTTGTCTGCCTGGACTTTGGTAAAGGCTTTGACACTGTTACCCACAGAATTCTCCTGGACAAACTGGCTGCTCACGGCTTGGACGGGTGCACTGTTTGCTGTGTTAAAGACTGGCTGGACGGTCGTGCCCAGGGAGTATCAGTGAATGGAGGGACATCCAACTGGTGGCCAGTCACTAGTGGTGTTCCCCAAGGCTCTGTGTCAGAGCCAGTTCTGTTCAATGACCAGATGAGGGTATCAAGTGCATCATCCATTCATTTGCAGGAGATACTAATTTGTCTGCTGATATCCTGGAGGTCAGGAAGGCTCTAGAGAAGGGTCTGGGCAGGCTGGATCAACAGCCCAAGCCTGTGTGAGATTCAAGAAGGTGAAGTGGCAGGTCCTGTCCTTGGGTCGCAACAGGCCCATTCACTGCTACAGGCTTGGGGCAGAGTGTCTGGAAAGCTGCCTGAGGCAAAAGGACCTGGGGGTGATGGTTAAAAGCAGCTGAACAT
Source organism: Drymodes brunneopygia (assembly GCA_013400955.1). Lineage (NCBI taxonomy): Eukaryota > Metazoa > Chordata > Aves > Passeriformes > Petroicidae > Drymodes > Drymodes brunneopygia. The sequence continues at coordinate 219,213 of VZTZ01009372.1, forward strand.
AAGCTAGCATGTGCCCAAGGGGCAAAAAGAGCCAATGACATCCTGGCAATCAGAAATAGCGTGGCCAGCAGGACCAGGGAAGTGATCATCCCCTCGTACTTGGCCCTGTCCATTCAGTCTTGCACAATAATTACAAAAAAACTGTTTCAAGTGGGCTAGTGAGTCTAATAAATTCTACAGAATAATGATATATTTGGATCTGAATTTGCAGTAAATCTCTGTTGTCCTCTTAATTACATGAAAAATAATTTTTTTTCTCATTTTTTCACTTTTTTTTGTACATGCATTCATATACTCAGATTATTCTTTCTGTGACAATGTAAATCTAAACCAAAGAAGGTAGACATAAAAAATCATGGAGTCAGAGTTTCTAGATAAGAGCTGTCACCTCTTGGATCAAAGCTCCGCCTAGCATCCCATCAGTTGTCAAGCAGGAGCAATCACAGAGGGAAAAATAAAACAAATAATGGTTTCTGGTTTCTGGTGACTACAGTTGAGACTTTGAGAGCTCCTATGTTTAATGCCTGTCTTGGATTGATATTCTATCAATTCCTATGATCTTTTTTGATACATATGTACATTCTTAGTCATTAACAGTATCTGGAGCATTGGATTTCACAGAATACTTCTTTTCTCCATGATTTTAATAATCATTTAACTAAAATTTTCTGACTTGCATTTTCCAGAACTTTTATTTGTTAATCAGAGTGGGTTAAAATATTTTACCTATGTTCTTTTATGTTATTGCCTTGCCACAAAACTGGTCTCTACTACTCCTACCCATAAGTTTATTATTTCATTTTATTTATTTCTGAGGCAAAGTTAAGAACAGATACAATATTTGGATAGCGAGACCAGTACACCCAAGAGTTTTCTTTTTTAACAATGCCAGGACATTCACTTAGACATATCTTGGCTTTCCCATTCCTTAGTTTATTATTGAGAAATAATGTCATCCAAAGTACTGGACTTGTATCTTGTTCTAAAATAGAGTTGTATCCACAATTACACTGAGACCTTGTAACTACTAATCTGTTGCCCATATTTTCTTCCTACCAAGAGGTAGGGTCATCACAGCATTTTGAGAAGAGCTCTTAGCAACCTATGGTATCTACTGCTTGAATTAAGATTGCAGTAGGATTAACTGAGCATTAAACTATGAGATAAATGGAGTTGTTGGCTTCATTTGAAACCCCCTTAAGTCTCAAATATATATTTAGCAATGTTATAGGAGTCATAATTAAGATTTTTTTGAAGGGAAAAAAGGGAAATATTCCAAATTGTGTATTTAATAAATAGTTATCACTTCCTGTTAGGAATTATGAACAGCTACCAAACAAATGCAGCTTCAGAGACATAATTTTGCCTGGAAACTTTTCAGGAAATATGAAAAGAAAACTCACACCTTTAGAACCACAAAAATAAGATGTCTAAAAGCATGTTATTTACTTACTACTTTTGAGCAGTATCTCCAGAGACCTTTCAGACTGCTGAATTATTAATTGTATAGGCCCTGCAAAGAATCCATTCTATTATTTTTCCAAAAGTCCATAACAATTCTTACTAAGACATTTCAGCTTATTGCGTCAAGGCTTGTACTGAGAGACTTTAGCTTATGGATCACTGATTTGGCTGACCGTAATAGCTTCAGCCTGACAGGTCAAAGTCAATGTATCATGCCTCTTTATATCCACCTCCAGGAAAAAAATAAAATAAAAATCCCAACAAAATACCACTATGCCCAAGAAAAGAAACATTGCTTTTGTCCAGCTGTGTCTTTCAAGTATTTAAGCCATATTCCAGGCTGAAATTATATTATTTTAGTTCATTAGGACATGGGTCACCAGTAAGGTGTTATGTGAAAGGAAAAGTCAAATATGGCATTACAATGCCATTCTATGTACTTGCATTAGCCAGTACAAGGAGAACGACCTATATATAGAAGCTAAGCTAAACAAACATGTTGTCTTTAAAATAATAGATACAAGGCTCTGCTTACTTAAAGTCACACAGATTTTCTTTTTTAGTTCATTACTTACTGTTGTAAGTAATATAAATAGCCTTATAAATTACTTGGTGATAAATTACCTAATAGCCAGGACAGCATTTCCACTCTACTGTAGACATACCTGGTATTCCCGTTTGCCAAACACAACAGTAATGCAGCCAATCTTTAGGATCATGGCAAATATTTATCCACACAGTCCCTTTGTAGTGCTATACCAGGACAGTTACCTAATGTAGATAGCAGCTATGAAACCTTTATACTGCTTTCTCTTCCCTCCCTCTTGGGATAATACAAACTATTGGGTACAAAATACGATTTAAAAAAAAAAACTCTGATCCCTTCTGTCAGTCAAATCTGGCCAACAGAGAATTACCTTTTGCAGAGTGTAGCCTTGCTCCTCAAATACCACGGCAGCTTTCATCTCCTTGTTAAACACTTCACAAATTAATTGGCCCAGAAAACACGCATGCATACCCATTATATATTTGCCCTCTAAGCACAAGTATGTATATAACAGGATGTTCTGAGGATTCCAGTGCTTTGTATTTAAGAAATGATGCCTGTATTTCTTTCCAGTTTCCCTACCTATAGGAGATCATTTCTCAAAACCAGTGTGTATTTAAAGAAAAAAATAAGCAGCATCATAAATCATTCAGCAAACACCCCAACTCTATTCATAGCCATACATATGTTGCCAGTAATACAGATAAATATAGACTCATAGAAATACACACACAGACTTTGAGAAAATATGCCTCTAGACAGAAACATATTGTGCATATGCAAATAACTGTCTGGCACTGAAGCTTTGCCCTTTAGCATTCACTTAACTGTATCTCTTTCCTACGCCTGCTCACTCCCGTTTTTCCATCTGTTTATTTTTTCAAAGCTTCATTTAAGAATATGGTACAACTTCTCAAAAATCAAGAAATATGGTCCTGCAAATATAACTGCCAGGTATAACATATAATATTGCTTGAGAGAAGTAAAAAAAAAAAAAAAAAAAGATATAGAGGAGGCTACATTCAGGGTTTCCTAAAAAGGTTACAGGAAACGGGTTTTATCCATTCGTCCCAATGATGTTCATTCCTGGTTAGTTTTCAGGTCTGGTTGCTATACTTTAAAGAAGCTGTATAATCCAGGCTTGTGATCAGCTTCCTTAATTTATTTCCTTTGAAATGACAGGGCTGGCAAAGGCAGGCTGGCTTCTCAGATGTCTAGATTACACTGTAGCTATGGAAACAGGTGTTAAAATGCTACGAATTTCAAGTTACACTGATATTCTGCACATCACGTCCTGTACTGATGACAGGTTATTTTATATGCTGACCAATACAACAGCATCAATCTTACTGATTTACATAAGACTGTCAGGTAAGAGAGTCTCCATGATGAACTTGGGGAGCTTTCTTGGGGTTTTACTCTCAATGTGCACACACAGTTGAACATGTGCATATGCAGGAGCAGTACCTGCTACTACACTGTTCCTGAAGTCTAAAGGACAAGTGCATGTGCCATACGTCAAATTATAATGATTTTTCCAGCACAAGAAATATTTACTGTTTTTCTTTTCTTCGTTGAAGAAACCACTTCTTTCTCCATGCTCATGTAAAGAACTGACTCAGATCTGAAGACCTGCAATGGTTTCCTTGGTTTTGCATAAGGCTGTAGGGGAAAATCCCAAAACCTTAGATGGGCGGGGGATAAATATAACAAAATAAATATGTTTTTTCTTCGGTACAAAATTGTCTGATCATCATCCCTGCCTTGCTTTGTGACTTCTGTTGAGGGTACAGCGGCATGAGGGTCCAGGTACAAAGCCAGACCACTTCCCAATGTCCTGCAGAGAATTCAACTCAAAACAGTAGCATATTGCACTACTAACCTTCCTCATCTCAAATTGTGAAGTCAGAAAATAACTTTTGCATGATTTTGCACCCAGATGAGTGAACTATGGAAATCACAATCTTCTTTTCGAAGAAATATTCCTGGTCTCCCCAGGCTTGTTCTCACTGTCTTTTACTGTGATATACCCATATTGTCTACTCCCTTACAGTCCTGAAGTTTCGGTGAGAGATTTATGTCGTTCATGTATATGGACATTCCCCAAACAGCTCAACATCTTCCTCTTTTGTGCCACACAGTCAGTGTGCCACACAGAACATGCCTCTTCTGTCAACAGAGCCTTTTTTTATCTTTCTGGTGTTTTATTATATTTTTGGTATGTCTTATTCAGAGCAATTCAAACAGTGATGAATTTAGATTTGGTGTTAAACTGTATTTTTATTCCTCACAGTTGTGTAAACGGAAAAGCTTTTCCTTTCTGAAGAAACTGGAAAAGCTTTTCTAAACTATGTTGAAAGTGTACACTGTATTTGGCATAAAAATCTATCTTGTCAAATCTTAGTCTTAAATTAGTTTAAAAGTATGATAAACCAATAATCACCCTGAACAATGTAAAAAATGTGAAGGTTTATCCTATATTAAAATATCAGTGGGAAAATTTAAGATAAATTGGTCCAAGAGAAATAAAATACATTAGAAATAAGGTAGTAAAACATGTAAAATACAGTATCAGTGATATGGATGATATGAGCTGCAGTCTGAAATCCCCTACCCATAATCTGTCCAGCTGGGAATGACCATACTGCTTCACAGCAGTTCCAAGAGTTTATTCTGCTTTTGAGCAATCTCTGTGCAGCTCAGCTATCTGCTTTACATAAACAAATATGAAACAGCACAGAGGTAGTTTACTTTGTATGGTGAGGGCCTCCTCAGAAAGATTTGAGATAGGGCCAAAGACTTTGTAGGAAGCATAGCTTCACCATTATATAAAAACATTTCCAGGAAATTGTGGGTTTGAACTAATTGCACAGTAGAGTATAATACCTCTGCACACCAATGGAGAACTTCAGAGTTATTTCATTTGCTGAATAAAATATTCTATAAATGAAAAGCTGAAAGGATTATTTCTAAAATTTTGAAATAGCTATGCTGGAAAGTCAAAGTTAAGATGAGGGTAGTCATCATACTTCCCCCTCTAGTTTTAAGAAAGTTAAGGTATGACCTAAAAGCAGAATGAGGAAAAAGGAACTTAGTCCCTCTTGCTCATGTAAGCAACATCAGTCAAGCAAATTAAAGGAATAATTATTGAATTTTGACACTGTTTATGTTCACATTTGCATGAGTAGATGAAAGATGTTTGAAGGCCTTTCTTGTTTTGCCTCCCTTTCAAATCCTCTTTGTTTTTACACTGTGGCATTCATTTTAGTATAACAGAAGTTGTTTGCAACCCTTCCTTACCTTACAACATTACCACATTAACAAAAACTGCACTACTGAAACACAAGTTTTCTGTAATCACAGCCTTGTCAGGTGACACCTGTGAACTCTGTAAACTGGAAATACAGCTTTTTCTCAGCTAATTGAATTTTAAAAAGCATTACCCACTTGACACAGCAGGGTCTGCTTTGACTGATAGCAGCAGCAAGCATGTAAAGGCCAGTTCAGTTTTCAGATTCTTTTCCCTATCCAAGGCCTTCAGAGCTGATGTTTCAAAAGATTTCTCTGGGCTAACAAAGATTCCTAGATCCAGTGCCTCTATGGCAACTGAAGTCTTAAAAGAATTCATTTCTTCTAGACATAATTCATATGAATGGCACTTTTTGCACTATTATATCAATTCAAGTCCTTCCCTAAGGAAAACCTGATTCTGTTACGTCCAGTCAAAATAATTACACCACAAGACACATGGTTTGCCCCAATAATTCCTCATTAATCAGCCTGCGTTGGCTTTAGGCGTGGGTCCCAGAGGTTAATGAATGGATCATTAAATCTACTGTGCAATCAATCCCCCAGAGTATGCCCACTTTTTGCCACATCACTTGTTTAAGCAAGCATTCTACTTAATAGTAAAAACGGAAATTATAAGATCAGAAGCAGATGATGCAAATTATACACTTTTTAAAATATCTTCCCTGCAAGTACTTGGCAACAAGATGAGAAGAGTGAAACAAAAATCGTCAGGGGAGAATGATATTGAAAGCTGTATCATAAAGAGGTTTAACTTCAGGAAAAAAACCACGAACTAACAAAGAACAACAATAAAAAAAAACCCAAAAAAAACTTGTCATGTAGTTATTTGATCAGCTTCAAACACTTACACCCATCCCCTGTAGGAAACTAGAGATGCCCGTCTGGGATGTGAGAGATCTAACACACATATGAAGTGTTAAGTATCACTGGCTCCTGCACAGAAAATGTCATCATTCCCACCTCCCAGTTGGTATCTTTAAATAGCTCACATTATTTATGGTGTACATAGTGTTAATGTCCTTCAGCTGTTCTATTTTCAAGGATGGAAAAGCAGTTGCTAAGCATTTCTAAATGACAGCCCCAGGGTTCATTAAAAATATGGCAAACATTTGCTAAGCTCATTAAGTGCAATTTTTGTGCGTGTGTGTATCAGATTCCTCCTCTGCATGTTATGCGTGACCAAACATCTATTAACCCTAATCCCATTGATGAGTCTGATACATTCAAACTAGCAATTAGACAAAACAAAAGGGATATTTACTGAGAGACTCATAAATGGGCTTTCATATTGGTCTAAGCTGTTGCAAAATGACAGTTTAATTCCCTTCTGTTAATCCCCACCTACTAGAGTACTCCCTTTGTTTGATTATAGGTTGTCAGATTTAGGGATTCTGATTGAATCAAAATTTTAAGTAAACCAGAAATACACAATAATTACACTTGCTAGGCACTGCTGCCTACTGTACAAGCAAAGTAAATGCAACAAAAATTTTAAAAAAATTCAAAGAAAGAAAAAAGTATTTCAGGAATTAGCTACTTACAAAACTAAATGTATATATTTCCCCCCTGTAAATGCAGAAAAAAATATCACTTCTGTTTCTCTTTACAATAACATGCTTTGATACTATTACCTGCTAAACACAATTTTTCTAGAACCAGGAGAATTTCTCCAGAGCCACAGAGGAGACATCTCACCTTTCTTTAACAGAATGACCTTTCTAGCCTGCAGTCATGCCCTTCTCACACATCTTTTCAAACACTGTAAAGCACAGACACTGCTATGAACTCTGCAAAATATTTGCAATATAAATTGTCAAGTAGAGAGTCCTGTATGGAAAAACTCAGAAACATTTGTTAGGAGAATATCTGCCTGTTTGTAAAGTAGTGCTTACAACACCCTTGCAAGTCTTACCAGTAACATTTAACAGTGCAAGAGTTGGGTCTGTTTTATAAAGCATGAACTGGGAAGCTGTGAGTTAGAAAGGAGGGAGCATTTTTTGCCACAGCAAACTAATATTATGAAGTTTTCACAGCACGACAACAGTGCTTTGCAAGTGAAAACTTCTGATATTTACCCAGATTAAATCAAACTAACAAACAAAAGCCTCAGAAGATTCATTCAGAAGCTTTTCCTCAAACTTTCTCTTAAGAAAAAGTTTGCTTTCTACTGAAGGGATTCTTGCTTAAGTCAAAAATATTATGTCCAACTTTTATGCCTACAAAAGGATCATTAACAATGTGAAGTCATTTTCAAATAATCCCTTCTGGTTTTTGAGAGATTCCACTTCCTAATAAACAAAGGCTTCTAAAAAGTTATCATGCAGAAAACCTTTTGAAGAAATACTCAAACAGAGTAAAGATTTCTAATTAATTATTCTAAGCCATATTTAACCAGGAGAAAAGCAGCTCCTCATTTCAGAAGAAATGTAATAATTATCTGCAGAGAAAATATTTGTATGCGTGCAAACACAGAGATTCTATCAGTCATTTTAAATTGTATTTTAAAGTAAGCTTTTTTTCCCCAAAAATATTCAATGAAAAGGAAGATGCTGCTGTTTTTTTAAGATTTAATCCTACAAACTTGTCGTTTCAGTCTACTAGTGTGTACTACTGACCTAAATATTCTATTTAGTTATTCAAGAGATGTCTAACAGAAAAACATTCCCTGAAATTTCTGTTACCCACTCTATACTGTCATATTCATAAATATTTTCTCTTTATGATGGTGATATTTCTGTGGTTCCAACAAATCATCTGTACAGGGACACCTTCCACAAAAGATGTCAGCTCCTCTCTCCCTCAATACAAACCGTATATCACTGTTTCATCATATTTTCAAAAAATATGGCAAAATTTTACTAAATGACAAAGGTAGTGGAAACGGCCAGAGTGCAAATGGACTCTCTGTGCTGAAGTGTGCATGCTTGGACATATTTCAGCTTTAAAAAAATTCTAGCCTCAGATTGACCCACTTCATAACTCAACAGGAAGGAAAACAAATCATCATGGATTTTTTAATAACCTAAAATCAATAAGATGCAATGAGCAATTACTCCATTAAAAAGTAGTTGTGGCAGAAGAGCACACCTGTGTGTTTATAGAACCTTAAGATGAAACACTGATGAGTCAATGGCTCATTAAACCAAAATCAACAAACCTTTAAATCCTAGATTTTTTAAAACATAAAATTATATTTTCCCCTTAATTATGCATATTTATTAATAATTTTCTCTGTTCTGGCATTGGTGTCTGTTACTGCTCCAAATCCACTACTCAGAAAATATTGTCTTTGACATAACTCCCAGCATAGAAAAAGAGACTTACACCACTACGGAGACAGAGGTGATCAAGGTGATTAAGGTCTGAAAGGTCATGAAATTAATTTTCCTGGTACTTCTAGTTTTATTCTTCTTGAATTTTAAAACAAAACTGGAACCAGAAACTTCACTGTGTGAGCTTTACCATTCTTTACCGATTCTTCATGCTGCATTTTACCTTGTTTCAAGCCAACATATGCTATTTACTTAGTGGATCATTGCAGAGTAATAGAAGCATGTACGAGTAAGGTCATATCAGTAACACTAAGAACATATGCATAATTGCAGTTAATAGATCAGATTAAATATCTTCTATTTGCAAGGTTAACTAGTCTTACATACCTCTTTTTTTTCCCTTTTAGCTTTTTTTTTTTGTGACTTGAGGAAAGCTGGCAAAAAAGAAAGAAGCCCTCAGACATATAAAATCACCTAAGCACAAAGTTCAAATCATACAACAGCATCTGCATATGTTTATGCAGGCATATTTTTCCAATTGGTTACCTGTACAAGTAAGTTTTGAGTTAGTAGGCATCAAGGGGGAAACAAAGTTTCCAAATGCTACACACTCCAGCAGTCAGCAAAGGACTTAGGAGATTTTAAAAGCAGAAACAAGAGAACAAAGACAATTATTTTGTGCAGAACTTTCCTTTCACAGAACTTACTCTTTGTGCAGGAGCAAAATGTTCTGGTAAAAAAGCCTGAAAGGAAGATTCTGTGTCCATTTTTATCTTGACATATCTTACAATGTTGGTTGTCTGCTTTGCAAAAAGCATGCAGAACAGGGAATAGCATATAGCCAATGTAGAAATTAACCATCATAGTTTCTGGAGGTAGTAAATAATGAATTGCCCTAAATTTATTTACCATAAGATTGACCCACAAGGAGATTATTTATGTAATCAAATGCAACAGCAAAAAAAATTTTAAAAAGATAAAATGCTTTTCCTAATATTTACTTCCTCTTCCTAACATATATCTTAAAAATAAACTGGTAAAGATGTGGAAAGATTTGATCACAATGTTGTTTTCTCCTGAAACCCAGAAAATATTTTCACATATAATCTTGAGCAAACTTATTTACAGCCATGCTTACTTTCCGTTATGATATTTTAGCAGTTAGGTAAAATATTTTTTGGTTGCTTTCAATGTCAAAGTTGGTTGAAGTCTCTCACATCTCACTTTTTCTGTTTATTTTTTTCTTTGTTTTTTTCCTTTGCTTTACAGCATTCTTGTGAAGTATTTGCCATGGGCATCACTCACAGTACCAGCACATAAGACATTCCTTTCCAATGAGGCTGTTCTTAGACCCTTTTCAAGTTGTTAACATATATGGGCATTGTCAAAGTCCAAAGCATGAAGGTATAACACCGCAGATGAGATGGTCCAGCTGAGACCAAGTGGAACTTCTGCACTGGAAATCTTTAGGAGTACTAGTCTGGGAGTACTAGAAGGATAGGAGACATGCATAACTGACCTGTTCAGCAAGCAGCAAATTTTCAACTCTCACTCCTACGTCCCTCTGTTTCCCCTTTCTCCAAAACAGAAAAAACAAGCAAACAAACAAAAAAAAATTCACTAGTTTACAAACATTTGTGAAACATTCTGAGTGTGTCTGACTTTAATTGTTTTACAGGTATTTACTTTTTTCCTCCTGTATTTTTTCATTTAAGAAAAGCACTTTAGTGAAGAAAAAGTCTCAGGAAAAATTCAGATTTAGATGATGAATCCAAAGATAAACCAAGTTTTTCAAGAGCTAAACTGTAACTGGATATCCACCTTTTCATATATGATATAATAAATAAAACAAACAAGCAAACAAAAAAAGAAACACGACAAACCATAAAAGCAACCAACTAATGAAAAATCACCAGCACTGAGACAGGTGTCCTTCAAGAAATGTTTGCTAAATCCAAACTTTGGAAACAACATTTGTCTGACATCTTCCTGAAAACTGTGGAAATAATAAGTTAAAATAGTAAGAAATCTAATAGGATTTATATGCAATGTTTTTCGTGGCGTAGGAGAAACAAAATATCCACATTAAATACATGGTGATCTTTTTCAGCCTGCATCAGTCCTCTAAACCATTCAGGCAGAGTTCGCAGATTTTCCACTGGATTACAGAAAATGATGCTAACATGAGTACCCTTTCGCTCACAGAACTCTAATTTAAATGTATATCCTATTACAATGGAACAGCAAGTTTCTAGATCTCAACCGCATTGGCATTTGCTCCAGAGAAAGACCAAACAAAATGGCCCACAAAGGTCCCATTCATGTTAAACTGGCTTCTGCTAAAACCCTGAGTGGCTGTTTAGTCACTGAGTTATGCAGTCAATGAGCTTAGGCTGCACCAGTGTGTGCCACGACCACAGCCTCAAACCTTTCACCAGGTGCTCTAGAAGCCATTGTTATTTAGCCAGAGATGTAACATTTCAGACCTACATGTTTCAGAAAAAACGTTTCTCAAAAGCAGGCGCATGGAAGGTTGCACATTAACAATCAGTCCCAGTTACTCCTAATGGGATTTGTGCATACTGCTTTGAAAAAGTAGCCCTTTAGGCTGATATACAGTTAGCATAACATGTAGCTGCTACAAATGGCCAGGAAGACTGAATATGCAATTAAATAGCTGTGTTTTCTGAATCAATATGAATTGATTGAAAAGTAAACACCTGAGCTTAATCTCTCACTGTCATATAAAATTGGCCTTCTTCCTAAACAGCATAAAGAAATTTGGCCTGACCTTTTATGTCTATGTGGACTAGTGTCTTTCAAAGGAGGAAAAATCTGCAAGCTCTCTGTCATCCAGAGTAGAATAATAAAACAAAATACATCATTTGACTGAATTCAAGGCTGTATTAGTAAGAATATTGTACTCATTTGTGGACTTCAATCAACTGTGAGCCACAATACTGTTTCCCCAAAACCAGTATATTATGTCTATGAGTTCATCAGGCCAAAATCCCTCAGAGTCTGAAATTCGTATAGTTCAAAATTTATACACATGGTGTCCAATCTACTCTACAGAAACAACGGGCATGCAAACATCACTATAATTTTGCTTGAAATAAGACCAATTATACATAGTGAGGGGAAAAGAACTCCTAGATTCACTTAAATAGAGAGCAAATTTTTTTTATGAGACTGAAAAAGGGACTAGATTTGTGCTCTTAATTAAATAGGACATTCAAAGCACAACAAAAATGAGCTGGTATCTTTGAGGATGCAACAGGGGCAGGGAATTAAACATCTCTTCTTTCCTCAAGACTTATCAAAAATGCTTTAATTGCACTATATGCCCAAGTAACTTTCTTTTATCTGTTTACATAAATTGAAAGGGGAAATTATAATGACTAAATAGCACCTGGCTTAAGGGCAATAGTGCATATCAGCATCCAGAAAAAAAATCCTAAAATGGAAACAATTTGAGGACAATAAAATAATACTCACAAAAAAAAATTGACTCAGAGAAAATCAAGACACACTAACTTTTGGAATATGTCTAAGACTCATGAGCCAACCAGTGATAATTAAGAATTCCTTTAGCTGAAACTGTGGGCTTTTTCATGGTGAATAGGTTAAGATAATGAGGACACATAACCTAAGGAAAGAAATGTTTTCAGACAGTGACTGATGATCCCAAGTCCAGCCAGTGTTCTTGTAATGGTTTATAAGAAAAAGTACTCTGCCTCCTAAAAATTTTATCCTCCCTGTTCTCACGGCTCAGCCACTCAAAAAAACCCAAAAAAACAAAAAACAAAAACAAACAAACAAACAAAACCAACAAAAAACCCCATAACCAAATACTACACCTCAGCATTCTACTACCCATTGTACCTGTGAGCCAAAAAATTTTCTTTGTGGCATAAGTTGCACAGACCTCTCTCACTGGGCCAATGGGATTTCACAGGCAGTGTAATGCAATTGCTGAATTGAATCCATGAAGTTAATTAAAGTAAAAATTACACTGTGATTTTTTCTTTCTTTTTTTTTTTTTTCTTTTTTGAAGATTATGTTCGGGAGGCAAATTCCCTTTTTCATATTTCTATAAAAGCAATCCAGCATTTTAAGCCTTTCTTGATTTGGGTGCCAGAGACTTAGGATTTCACTCCTTGAGGTTTACTAACAAAGATTTCCATCCTTATTTATTCATTACAGAAAGGCAATCCTACAGCAAAAAATTAGTGCTTGACATAATTTTTAGAACTAAAAAGAACTCTTACTCATACAATCCAGTACTTCTGTTAAAATGGAAACAAAAACATTGTCAAGACTCAAGCCTGTCTGTAACAAAAAATATAAAATACTTCTTAGGCTATGTGAGTTGTCTGTTTTGCAACTGGACAGGAGATTCAAGCACAGCAGTGATCTGTAAAGTTTGTTGTGCTTTACATTTGGCTGGCAAGACTTAATGTCTTTCTTCATCAGCTATCTAACTTCACACACTTATATCTACAAAAGGACTTTTAGAAAACATAATAAATATGTATTAACTGTATGTATACAGTTTTTAAAGAACATATGATTTTGGATGAATGGTTAAAATTCACAGTAATAGGAAATTTAACTATGGATAAAAGAAGCAGTGGTTTTTCAGATCTCACAATGAGATTTTCATATATTTGTGCTAATTATAGACCAGTCAATACAGTATAAAACAAAGCAATTTTTTAAATCATGACGGGGATAGCAAAAAGGATGGGGGGGAAGGCAGGTCATCATAAGTCTGAAATCAAGCAAATTTAATATTTTCGTTAAGCACCAGACTCCTCTATCATTTCCTCTTAACTGTTCCTCAATAATAACTCCTTAAGAGCCATTGACAAGTTTTGCCCATGGAAAGTGAGCAGAAACAAGTACCAGCATGCATTGAATGTAATATGATTGATGAAATGCCTGCAAACTCTTTCAGTTCTTCATAAACAAAGCTCCTGCAGTCCTTATTCAAGAAAACTTCCATTGAAGGCAATTTGTATTTCTGTCTGTAGCAGCTTGTGTCTCCACTATGAGACTACCAGACAGGAACTTTATCCCTAGTATAATCTTTTACACTGATCTGTTTGATAATAGAAGGAGGATGTAGAAGGAGTTTCTGTTCCAACTGTCCACATTGTGTCTTAGACTAACTTGGGACTTGGCTGCAGGAACTTGTGACTACTTTCCTCTTTTTTTTCCCCAAATTTAATAAAATTGAAGCATGCTAGGATCACATGTAATTTACTACAGATTACATTCAGATCTAAAAGAGAAGAATTTTTTTCTTAATTAATAGAAAACGTAGAGAAGTAGTATTTCAAATAGTAGAGCAGATGTGTGAAGAAACATCTATATCACCACTCATATGTGTGTGAATGTAAAGGAATACTTATAAAGGTCATGGTCAGAACAGAAATTCTCTGATGTAATCTGACAAAACACAATAATTGTAAGGGACAGTAGGACTGACTGTACTTTTGGTAGGTGAGAGAAGGCTTCAGAACAGCTCCTAGGGTACTGTTGGAGCAAGGTCAGGACTTGGGACTTGGAGCAGCACTTCAGTGGTTCTTGTATAAATAGGACTTTTCACACTCAGCTGCTTGTGTTCCCAGTTTGAACCAGATGTAATGTTCTTGCCAAGTGCTCTCTTCGCTTTCCAAAACTCTGATGTTTTGGGCTTGCCTCTCATATAGAACATTCCTCTGCACCCACTTCCAAACATGACAGAGTTCTCATTGTCAGTAACTTAACTATATGTACAAATACAATAATTAATGCAAGCAGAGAGGAAAATATATTTGCAGTACTAAAATGGCTGCCATACCAGATAGATATTAGTATCATAGTTTTCAAAGATAATTGTTGAGAAGAAATTCTCTAATGTTGAAGTGATAGCAATGTGCCAGACTGCACATTCCATTTCTCTGACAGTCACCATGGGTACATAAACAGTCTGATAGAGAGCTAATCATTAAAAATTGAGCCGAAAAATCTTTTTGAGAACCTTGTCTTTCTCCATTACACTTGTCACCAAATCTTCTGTCTTACTTACCAGGGGGAGGTACATTTACGTCAATTTTTTTTTTTTCTGGCCTACATACTGGTAAAACAAAATCACAGAATTACCATAGTGGGTCATCTGGTCCAACCTCCCTGCTCAAGCAGGCTCATCCCAGAGCACATGGCACAGGATTGTATCCAGATAGTTCTTGAGTATCTCCAGTGAGGAAGACTCTGAAACCTCTCTGGGTGACCTATGCCAGTGCTTGGTCAGTCAAACAGCAAAGTTCTTCCTTATATTCAAGTGGAGCTTCATGTGCATTAGTTTGAGCCCATTGCCTCTTGTCATATTGCTTGGCACCACTGAGCAGAACCTGGATCCATCCACTGACACCCTCCCTTCAGATACTCATAGATATTGATCAGGTCCCCTGTCAGTCATCTTCTCTCAAGGCTGAACAGGCCCAGCTCTGTCAGCCTTTCTTCATAAGACAGATTCTCCAGTTCCTAAATCATCTTTGTCATCCTCTTCTGCACCTGCTCCGGGACCTCCACGTCTCTCATGTCTTGAAGAGCCCAGAACTGGACACTGGCCTCACCAGGGCAGGACAGGGTAGAGTAGAGAGACAGGATCTCCTTTGATCTGTTGTCAATGCTGTTTCTGATGCATCCCAGGACACCACTGCCCTTCTTGGCCACCAGGACACACTGCTGGCTCATGGACAGCTTGTTGTCCACCAGGACCCCCAGGTCCTTCTCCTCAGAGCTGCTTTTCACCAGATCAGCCCCACCCCTTGCTAGTGCCTGGGTTATTCCTCCCCCAGTGCATGACCCCACATTTGGTGTTGTTGAATTTCAGAAGGTTCCTCTCTGACCATCTCTCCACCCTGTCAAGGTCCATCTGATGGGCTGCACATCTCTCTGGGGTATTTACCAGTCCTCCCAGCTATGAGAGAGTCTATGACGATTTTGTGAGTAACACTGTCAAAAGCCTTGCTGATGTCTAGGTAGACAATAACCACTGCTTCCCCTTTGTCCATCCAGGTGGCAGTTTTGATGCCAAAATGATTTTTGCTTTTATATATTCTCCATATATATATAGATAGATAGCTCTGTGGCTTATTATTGTATAATTATATAAATTCATAGCTAGTATTTTTCCCACTGTGTTAGACAGAAAGAAAAAAACATGTTCCTAAGGCCCTATCCTAATCTTGCTTTTTCTGAGAACCAAGGCCAAGCCACCTTCCCAAGACACTTTCTCCCATAAAAAAACTAGAACTAGAACAGACCGTCTTCTATAGAAGAGGGTTGAACCAAGAAGGGGAATTACCTCATCACCTGTATTTCAAACTGGGGATTCTTTTCAATTATGCTAATTTGCTAAACTAAGCTATACTTGCCCTGTGTCAGATGTGCATCTGTGGCACACTTTTGGCATGAATTCCACAGTGTCATGCACCTGGAGGTATTTTCATTAAAGGTAACTGCATTTTATCACCTAATCTATTTTTGCTCCTGGTTTTAGGGCTCAAAAGGCAATAGATTCATCATAGAAGGTGATTGGTCAAGTGTGATTTACCACTAATTAATCCACTACTCCTGATCCTCTTCTTGTCTTCCATGGGGATAGAAACAGCCTCCAGAATAAGGAGCTCCATCACCTTTCCAGGGACTGAGGTGAGGCTGACCAGCTGGTAGCTCCCTGAATTCTCTTTTTTGGCCTTTTAGATGAGTAGGGTGACATTTTGCATTCTTCCAGCCTTCAGGCAACTTTTCTGATCCAAAGAGGATGATGAGCAGCCTGGCCGTGGTGTCTGCCAGCTCTCTCAGCACTCACATATGCATCCTATCAGGGCCCATGGATTGGTGGATGTAAACTTTGTCTGAACTGAGTATTCTGTAACCCAATCCTCCATGAAGGAGTAAAAGCCTTCTTTCCAACATTCCTTTACCCTGGTCTCCTGTGACAGAGATTCCTGAGGACTGGTCTTGTCAATGAAGACCAATGCAAAGAAAGTGTTCAAGTAACTCTTATCTTCTTTGCTTTTTCTGTTACCAGGGTTCCCCCTCCATTTACTAAAAGTCTCACAATATCCTTTATTTCCCTTCAGTTACTGATGTATTCAAAAAAGCTCTTCTTACTGCCCTTGACACTGATGGCCAGATTTGATTCAAGATAGGCCTTGGCCTTCCTCTCATTTCTACTTACTCTGTGATCAGTCTGTATTTTTTCCAAGTGGTCTGACCCTGCTTCCATCTCCTGTGTGTTTTCTGCTTATACCTGAGGAATGACAGGAGTTCTTCAGTCATCCATGGATGTCTCTTGCCTCCATAGCCTCATTTCTTGCTCACTGGGATGTATCATCTTTGAGCAGGGAGGAGGTGACCCCCTAAAGGGCCTGTTCCCATGGGATTCCTCCAAGAGAACTCCCTAAAGTGGCTAAAATTCTCTCTCCCAAAGTCCACAGTTGCAATCTAATTTCCTGCCCTGCTTCCTCCCTGCCCAATACAGAACTCCACAATCTCATGGTCACTACCTATCCAAGGCTGCCCCCAACCTTCACAATCCCCCACAAGGCCTTCTCTGTTTGTTAGTCTGGGGTCAAGCAGCACAACATTCCTTGTGGGATCCTCCACTGTCCATGGCAGGAAGCTGTGATCAGTGCTTTTCAGGAACCTCCTGGGCCATTTGTGTTTCACAGTGCAGGTTCTACAGCAGATGTCAGGTAAGTTGAAGCCCCCCACAAGAACCAGTCTGTGTTTCTGAGGCTGCTTTATGCTGCTTCTCGAAGGCCTCAGTCACTTTCTCCTCCTCTCGGGTGACCTGTAGCAAACATCCACAAAACATCATTATTATTGTATTGTTGCTGTTGTTATTTATTATTATTATAATTATCATTATGGTTATTGTAATTTTATGATCCTGACCACAATTTCCTAATCCCCATATTCAGGCGCTGTCCCTATATTATTTCCAGGATATATTTCACTGGTTCCACTGCATTGCCTGTGCATTTCCTTCTTACACTTTCATTTGTCTAGGAGGTCCTTACTGAGCCACGCTGGTGTCCTTGCTCAATTTCTCTCATGTAGGAATCAAGAGCTCTCATGCTTAAAGAAGAATGTCCTGAAAGAGCACACAGATCCATTCATTTCCTGTCTTCCTGAAGGCAGATTCCCATGGTGTCCTGTCAACTAATTTCTTTTAAAAAATGAAAATTGTTTCTCCTGCAATTTAGCACTCTGGCTGTACTCCCCTGGCCCATTTCCCTCAAGACTGTGTTCTTTCACGTTGGTGAGCAACCAGCCCAATATTGCTTCTCCTCTGATCAGACGGAGGTAAAGTCTTCAAATTAGAGCTATTCATTACTACAAATGGGAAGGAACCATTAAAGGCAGATTTCAAAAGAGACGTTTTATAATGGAGACTTTGTAACATGGAGCAAAAAAGGGCAGATTGTGCTCTTTTTGGCAAAATATATATGTACAAAGTCACCTACAAAAGTCACCTATGGAGTCAACCACATTTTCAAGTAAATAGATTAATATTTTAATTTAAAATTTCAATTTAATGGAAAATTATTAATTTAAATTTTAGAATTTCAGGTTTCCCTGATCTAATAGCAGCTTATTCACAGAAATCACAGGCCTTTAGTGCTGACTGACATCAGATTTGTAGAGTTACAGGGCTTTTTCCAAGTTTACAGGGGTTTTTTTTCTTGCTGCTACAGAGAGCCCTTCTGGAAAGTATGACCTCAGGGCATGTACCCTAGATGTTTCACTCCTGCAAAAGATGGAAGTGCTACCACCTTCAAATTAACAACCTTCTGGCAACAAAATCACTGTAAAGGCAAACATTTTGTTCCAAAGGGTTTTTTTTCTAGTGGCAATGCAACTGTTTCAATGAAAAATAAAGGTACAAAAGAAGTTCAGTCAGCTTAGAAAAATAAAGAATTTTACGGTTTCACAATGACTTTTCTTATTTGTCGATGCCTACAAGACCTACTTGCTGCAAAGCTGTGGTTTGTGAGATTGCCTATATGTGAGAATTGGTATTGCAGGGACAGAAAGACAGAACTGTGACTGCAGAAATTGTAAGGAGGGAACAGCTACAAAACAGGCTCTTGAGACAAGTCCTTCTAGAAGGAACACCTTTCACCAATGTTTAAAGTCCCACCTACAGGGCTCACAAAGCTACTGAACTAGTACTAGTTCCCACTTATTTCCACAGAATTCCTGGCTGATTAAAGAGTGCCAAGATAGATCAAGATTTAGGCTAATGGTATTAAAAATTTGGTCCCTTTTGCAGTGTTTATCTTTTTCCTTGTCGTAAAAATAATCTTGATTTCATTCAGCTTGTTTCCTTCTGTAATAAATATCCAGGCCTGTGCATTTCAAAAATTATGAACATATGTGTTTGGATTTAAATAAGATAAAGAGAATAAAGCAAAAATACATAAAATAGGAGATATTGTAACATCTACATCATTATGTTTGCCAGTTTCCCAAGTCTGGGACAGCTTCCCATTTCTGTGTCCCCTGGATATTGTCCAAAGAAGAGACTTTAGCACATACTCATTTGAGAGCAGCCAGTCATTCAAAAGTAGGATTATATTGATTCTGAGAATCACACGTATGCTGAGCCCATTAAAAAAATACATCTCAAATCACTTTGTTTCCAAACGTGTTCCTTGCTTCAAATAATTTCTAGGAAAAGCAGCTGTAGAAACCATTGCTGTGAATCAGAGATCGGTCCTCTCTCTCTTTCTTTCCTGGTGCCATTCAGAGGTTCACTTCTAGCTCTGTGTAGAGGGCTGGGAGCAGCTGCAGCTGTGGAGCAATGTGTCTGAGGGTGTTCTGCACACCTGGGACAGATGACAGCAAAACACTTTGGGGGAAGACCAATGAGTTTGTGATTCCCACCCTTACTTTCTCTCCCTTCCTGAGATACACAGCAACTGCCAGTTTTTATGGAATAAGCAGAGGGGTTTGATCACATCTCTGGAGATCAGGATTGCCCATGTCAGTCTGAGAGGACTTTACCTTCCAAGGCAGTGGGAAAGTGCAAGGTCTGCCCATTGCCCACTGGTGCAGGAGGTGATGGGGAGGCAAAAAAGTCATTTTGGGAAATCTACACATTTCCTTCTTGGTCACACCACACACAACAATTTTCTTGGATATATTTTTCACACGTATCCAGTTATTCTTTATTCAGTAGGAGAAATCAGCTGTAACTTGAATCGATCCTTTATAAACAGAATTTATATTGAATTTTGGTCTGGGTTTAAGTAGCTTCAGAAAAAAGAAAAACAAAGAAAAAACCCTCTGAAGATACTGTGTTTTAGATCACCATTATTATCTTTTCAAAACAAAACATTTTCATTTCTTAAATTTGAAACCATTTTTCAAAGTCAGATTAGATTTATTTTTAGAGGCATTGAAATTGCAGAAATGTAAGGCCTTGATTTATTTCAGATTAAATAAAATATTCCTATTGGGTTATTAAATTTCTTATAGACATTATTTGTTTGTTTATATTTGATTCAGTTTACATCACAAATAAATGAATAAATAGCTGAATTTTCATGGGTCTTGAATTCACTATGACTAATCTGATTAGAAAAGTAAGTATTTGGCAATTTTCTTGGTGAGTAGGCACACTGAATGCCAGAAATTCACAGACATGGCTTGTGCCTGATTTAAGAAGACATGCATAGCATTGAATAATAGTGAAAGGACTTGTTACAGCTGGTCTAAGTATAAAAAAAAGAGAGGAACGGTTTATAGTGTCAAATGCCGTATGTGCTGGAAAAGTGGGCACTGGCCTCTTCCTTTCCTTCTCTCTCCACAGGCCAAGAAGGCCCTGGCACTATGGGCTTGTTGCAAGAGGCACAGCAGCTGGGGTACCTTTGGGATCAGTCACCAGAGCTGGGAGCCAGGGCAGGTCCTGGGCAGGTGACATGGGCTCCCGGCTGAGCTGGCACCTGGCCGAGCCTTTCCTGAGGTTCAGCCCAGAGTGTGCAGCCTTACCAGCACACCTTCTGTTTTGGAGTCCCTGCTACTACCAGCCCCCTACCAAGATTCTCTCATTGCAATTTTAAGTTCAGCAATAAATCTGTTTTTCATTAATGAGAGAATTAACAGGAGAGACAATCTCATTTCAGACCTATTAAAAACAAAATTAGGTATATTAAACAAGGTATATAAAGTGCAATGGGAAACTTTTTTCACCAATAACCATGACTGCAGCCAGAGTAATCCAGTCTAAATTGCTATTGAAAAATTGCATCCCACAGTTTTCCTGTTACTGAAGGTCACCAGCTCCCCCAGACTAGCCATACCCTAATTTCACTTGCATTAGTTTTACAACAGCACAAGTGAAAGGCCTTTGAGAGAGATACTTCTTTTCATCAGCTCATTTTAATAAAATCAGGATCTGGTTAAGTAGGTTTAATCACATAGATACAGTTCTTGTCTCATTGACTCTAGAAGGCTGGGGTGTAAAGCAATCCAAGAAAAATCAGAATCAGCACCTCTGATAGCACTGTGGTGGAAAAGCATGTCTGATTATGCTGAAAGGGCTTGTAGCTTAGGTGGAAAATGCTAGATTATGAACAGAATATAATGTCTAAACATGACACATAATTCATTGCACTTTCCTATATCTCACTGACATCTATTGTCATTTCTTTTTTTTTCCTAGTTACAACAACGAATGAAGATGTGGTAAAAGTCAAAAGGTTGAATTTTAAAGTCACAGTTCTTATGCAGATGTGCTCATTTGTTAAAGCTTAGCATTAACCACAGGCCATGACTAGAATTTATTAACTCACTAAAAAATGATAGTATTAGGTCCTCAGACATTGTGTAGTGACTGCTTGCTTAATTACCCATGTCTAAAGAGTTAAAATGGTGGCTTTTGCTGATTTAATATTCTTCCAGCTTTCTGTTGGTGTGCAGTGTACTGTGCATTAACAACACAGGTCATTGAGTACCCACTGAAAGCTCACTCTGGAAATACCTGAAGGACACATTGAACTCTTCAGAAATCTGTGTCATAATACTTCATGTGTTAACAGAATACAAGGCACAATGATGCATAGCAAAGGATCAGCCCAGGGTGGGCATGTGAAGTGCTCTGTCTTGCTGCTGAATGCTAGAGTGAAGCATTGTAATTTTATTCCAATTATACTTTTAGTGCCATGATGTCACAGCATAAATTTGTACTTTTGCATGCAGCTCATGCTGGTGTGATGACAGCTCTTAAAATATTGAGCGATTGTAGGCCCGTCAGCATAAAATTATTCTAACACGGTGCCTTTATTAGTGCTTCAATAAATGCCTTTCTTCTTGTGTTACGAGGTGGCATTTGCAAATGAGCTAATTTCTCAGCAGTACAATAATTGTGTTGCATTTATTTTGCGAGGTGGGGGTGGAAGAGGGAGAAGAAAAATGCTGTTACATAAAAGGGGTTCTTTTGCCATCAAAACTACATTCACCATCATTAGGCAAGTTTAAAAAAGAACACATTAACTAAATGACTGTACAATTATTTAAATGAACTTGGTGCTTTTTAAAGCCATGGAGGAGTATAAACACTTTTCCAAGCCATATAACAAAAGATGTGACAGCCCTCTCACAAGAAGTACTTCCTGAAAGTCAAGCGCAAACTATGTTTGCTAACTGGTGACAGATATTTTGGGGTTCAGAATGCATTTACTTCAACAAACTAAAACCAAACCTGATGTCACCTAGCCTAATTCACTGGGCAAAATGCATAAGGAGTAAAGATTAGGGAGGAAGCAGGTTTTAAATGGTACATGTTTTCTTTTACTGTCTTTGTTATCTAGAAAACCAACAAAATGATGCAAAGAAAAATGATGCATAAATGGAACTGTGCAATCACAATGCTAACTTAACAGGAAAGTCTTGAATTCACTGGTTCCTTGATACACACATGCAAAAGTCTATCTGAGAAGATTTTGTGTCATGCTGTGCTTCTCATTTCTTGTTGTGTTATTCAGACTTAAAACAAAAACTGACTTTTCGAAGTGGTGCTTACTATGCATCATTCACTGTTCACAAATGTGAAATCTGTTCAGTCACTGAAAGCATTTAATTTTAAGGGAATTGCTTTAAGGATATATTTTTTAATCAATTATTCCATGAGCTGAGATACAGCTGTTATCAATGCCACAGATTCCTCATCCTTTTCTTCCTCCATTCCCTACTATAAATAAAGTTATTATTAAACTTAAAATTTATTCAAAGTCAACAACATGTTCTACTAACTAAAAAGTAAAATATTTTGAAAATCATTTATTTGCCAGAAAGAGACTCTTATCCAGCCTCTGAAATTTAAATATTTAATAAAATCTGTATGACTGTCCTATGGTTCTGAATTTAAAGGATCTTAGTGTTTTTAAGACAAAACTACTTTGTTTTGTCTTAGCAAAGGCACAAAAACTGCATAAGGGAGAAGTCATCATAAAGAAAGGATTTAATTAAAGTACACTGAAGTAAGTGTAAGTTCAACAATGGAGAAGATCTGTTTTTCTCTCAATTAGGCTTAAGATTTGTGTCTTAAAACATCAGATGTTGAAGAAGGTTGGATTTAACTAAAGCATACAACAGTACTTTTTGCTCAGTGGGAGTCAGTTGTGTTTAGGCAGAATCAAGCACAGGCATAAAAAGCAGAAAAATAAAAGGAAAACCAACCTAGTACTACATCTATTGCATAACCCCAAAACTGCAGGGGGTATTTTGTGAAGGAGCACAGAAGTCGGCTACCACATTTTAAGTGCATTTCTTTAGCTACCTACCATATCTAGCTACAGCTAGGTAAGAGAATGATTTGCAGCTTGTAAATGTCTGAATACCACAAATATAAAGGCAAAACTGATCAGGAAATTACATTACTGTTTAATTAAATTGCGAAGTTTTTGCTACTAAACCTGCAATAAGTGAGAATGCTAGTGACATTTTTATAAAAAATTTAGCTGTCAAGTGAGTGTATCTGTTTCATAAATTGTTTGCCATATATATTATATACATATACATATCTATCTATATTTATACATGCATACACACACAGAGTAACTATGGTTGCTGGCAACAGTAATCTAAGTGCCTCTGTAGGATGCAACAGGCCATGAATCAGTTTACAAAACTCTTGATTTGTAACTGATGAGGTCCTAGAAGATTTTTAGAGTCTTATCTACCAGTAGCAGAAATATCAACAGAGACCTTTTCTGTTAAATATAATGAATAAAAATACATAAGTAACTGTCAGTCAGTCCAAATAAATCTATCAGAGTTGCTATAGTTAGCATTGATAAAATTCTTTAGGCAAAAAGGGTAAACCTTACTGATAAAAATGTAAGAAAACAATATTTTAGAGCGGGACTTATATAAAGGTATTTCAGTATTGGCATGGATAGAATATCTAACTAGAAAGTTAATTGAGTTTTCATCACTCAGTGAAAAAAGTGGGGTAGTGTTGCATATGGTTTTGGCTCCTAAAAGCCCTTTTTTCCCTATCCCTCTAAAGTGTTTGGGAGACTACCCCTGGGGTGGAGTTTGTAATGATATGCCCCAGAAGGGGGTTGGGTCTCCCAAAGGTTGGTTGCCCTCTCCCATTCGTCCTACCACCTGCCCATCTCCTGTCTGTCATCTTTAGTTTCTAGATTGTTCTGTGTTACTTGGTTGCTCATTGGTTTGTATCCCTGCCTGTATTCCCTTCTCCTCCCCTCTCCCTTCCCAGTTGGCCCTTATTCCCTTGTCCCTCCCTTGTTCCACCCCTGGCTTGTCTGTGATTGGTTTATACCCTCAAATAAAAGTCTGGTGCTCCCGGAGCTCTGGGTCTTTAGAACCCGGATGCCCAGAGTGCTGCTACCTCACGTCTGTGTCTCTATTGTTCCGGGGCTAAGGATCCCTCCCAGCCTACTCCAGCTCTACGGAAACAGTGTCCGTCGTATAGGGAAGGCGCCGCCGACAGTGAGGGACGGAAGGGCCCTGCACCGACGACCTGTACCCGGAACACCCTCCAGGACACTTCATGGGGCACTGGCCCGAGAGGGACCGGTGCTGCACCGGGTCCGGGACCCGCCTGGTCTGGGTTGGTCAGGCCGCTCTGGTGTTACAACGCCGCTCGGCTGCTGCCCAAAACCCTGGTGGGCAGCTGTCCGGCCAGAGCCAGTGGCACCATAACAGGGTAGGTAGTGTTTCCTTCTGTAGCCAAAGAGAAAGGGGGAACTGGGATACAGGGAGGAATTAAACAAAGAGGTCATCTCTCAGAGCCACTAGGATTATGATAGAAAAACTATTAATCTTATTAATACACATTACGCTGCAAAATACTAAAAAACAGGCAAAAGATCATTAAGGTCGTCAAAGAAAGATAGGGAACAACTTCAGTCAGAGACAAACAGGGAACAAAAGGAAGAAAACAAAAGCATGAAGAAAATAATTATGCTATTGACAAGGTGGAAGTATAAAAGATTAACAAAGTCACATGATCAGGCAATGCAGTAATCTAAAGTATAGTTCATAATGATGCTGTATATAAAATGGCTGTATTTTTAATAAAAGAAAATTAATTAAAATTATCAAATTTTGTGGAGCTCAAATGAAAATATGAAAAAGTATTCTTCAGATGAAACTTGATATTTTAATCAACCCATAAAGAAATATCTCATGTAGGTTTCAGTTTTAAAATTTCATATGCACAATTAATTTCTTCTCAAATTCTATTTGAAAAACTATGAAATGTTTTATTTCATAAATGCCAAAGTGAGATTTTCTGACCTTTTCAAAAGAAAGTCAAGGCAATTAAATCTATTTATGCTGATTAATATACTTTGTGAACATATTTTCTGTGCAATTGCATCCGTAGTTTTTGGTAAATAAGTTGTCCTGCTGAAAATGTTAGTAAGTTTTGGTACATAGAAAAATAAAGCTGCAGAACATGTGCAAGACTGAGAGCTGGGACTGCTCAGCCTGGGGAAGAGAAGACTCACGGGGAATTATCAATATGCATAAGTATCTGAATGGAGCATGCAAAGAAGACAGGCTCTTTCCTGTGAAAGAGCACAGTGGCAGGACAAGAGGCAAGCATGCACAGGAGGTTCTTTCTGAATGTCAAGAAACACTTTTTCTCTGTGAAGCTGACTGCAGATTGCACAGAGAGGTTGTGAAATCTCTGTTCCATACAGACATTATCCTGGGTAAACTGCTTAAGGTTGCCGTGCTTGAGCAGGGAGGTTGAACTGGTTGAACACCCAGAGGTCCCTTAAAACCTACCTCAACCATCCTGTGGTTCCGTGATTCCATGGAGTTGGGGAAAGGGAGTCCACTCCAAATCAATCAGTGAGGATCTTTACCAGGAAAATTACTGTTCCATTAACTTTTAAAAAGAATACACATACTTATGACTTTCAAATGTTAAGCTCAAAGTCCTGCAATTAGAGATTTTGTTCAAGCCCCAGGGTTGAAGGTATCCTTAAGAAATTAGACAGAACTAAAGAATCCACCCATGTACTTCTCACAGAAGTCTCATGCTTTGAGAATTCCCCTGGCTTTGAAAGATGGAAGTTTCTTACTATTAAAAGAGGAGATGCTCCAAAGTGCGAGAAGCAAGAGGACCACTAAAAACCCAGCAAAGTGATGTAATGGCAACCCTCTGAGGCTGGGTAGACAATTTACAGGCCTCCAGGAAGTAGGGGAGAGCTATTGTTATTCCTAAAAACACCAGTGGAATAACAGGGGAGTCCTTTGGGAAAATATTGCACATGATGGAAGGCAGAAGGCCAAGCTGTTGATCCTCAGAAATGGGGGATTCCTTGTTGGTGTTTGCAACTGACTTACTACATACAACAAACAGAGTGAGTTAGCAATGACACTTCATAAAAGGAAATAAAATCTGCAGCACCACAGCTGACAGGTCAAAAGCAGCTGGAGGAGTGGTCATAGGACACACAGCCCCAGCTTCCTTGCTGTTACTGCAAGAGTCACAGAGGTCCACTTTGAAGACAGTACGATCACCTCAAGATACAGTTTATTCTAGTGAGTATTGTGGGCTTACTTTTTTTTAGCAAACTATAAATTAAAATATCTCAATAATACAAATGGTAAGAGGACAGCAGGAAACTGATTCTCAGTCATATTCTTAGTTTCATCTTCCCACCTAAACCTCTTACAAATTCCCAAGCCGCTACTTGTATTTTATCCTTAAGTCCTTTTTCATTTAAATGTCATTTCTTCCCTGCCAGTGCAGTTATGGGGGATTGTCTTCATACAACCCTTGTGTATTTCTAACTTTTTCTTCCTTCCAATAGGCAGAACATACACATTTTACAGGTAGAATACAAGGATGCTTGCCTCTTTCCTTCATGCTACAACCACCCACATTTGACTGAGCACTTAAACAGAGACACCTGAATGCTGGCATCTCCTAGTATTTTCCCAGTATTTTCTCTTTACTCTTCTCCCTAGAAGAAAAAATTCATTCTATCTAAACTCTCAGGGAAAGAAATACTCATAGGAGCCACTGAAACAGATCAGATCAAACCTCTTTCTAGCCTAGTAACATGTCTCTGAGAACAACCAGTTCTGGAAGTTCAAGTATAAGAATGGAGCAAATATATTTCATCACAGTAATAACCCAGTTCCCACTGACTGGCAGTCTCAAGACATCATGCACCAGTGGTGTTGCCTTACTCTTTAATAACTTATATTGTACATTTTCATGTACCAGTACTGCAAAAGCACTCATGGATCTATTTACCACACCAACTCTATTTACCACACCAACCAGATTGATAAAGTACAGACCTCAAGATAAAAGACCACCATCCCGAAAATAAAACCAAATCACAAACAAAAATAAACCCTCAAAACAAAAAATAAAAAGCCAAAAACCAAAACCAAAGAAAAAAAAACAGAAAAACCAAGCCAGGCATAAGGAGTCACTAACAAAAATGTAATTAAGATATGTAGTTGTCCTGGTTTGGCCCAAGGGAAGTCAATCTTGGAAGTGACCTATGCTGCAGGAAGTAGTACAACTTCCTTCCTGAGAGAGAGCCAATAACCAGGTAGTTTTAAGTATTGATAGGTAGGTAAACCAATTAAAACTTGATCTGCCTTCAAGGAAAAAAAAAATATATATATAAGCAAGAAACCTCTGATCCTTTCCCTTTTTTGCCTGTTGCTGGTCAAAGAGAAGCTTCTCCCTGCTTCTCTCTCCAGTTAGGCTGGGCCCCCCGGAAGGGGGTGCTGGGTGGAAGGGAAGTTTGGAGCAGCCGTGCAGCTGCAGCTGGGCATGGGGGAGGAGACCGGCTGGAGCTCTTGGCAGATACAGCTCAGCCGACATGTCAGCTACACCAGACAGGGCNCTGTGAGCTGTCCCTGGCCCCGGGGAATTCTGGTGAACTTGTGTTGCCAAAAGAACCTTTGTTGCTACACACAGAAGAAGGGGATTTTCTTTGCTGCTACAATAGAATTGCTCATCCTTAAAAGGGTACCCCATGGACTGTCATGATCACCTTGTAGTAGCTGTGGGAAGGCTACTGATATGGGGGGGAGGGTTTCCTCCACAAGCAGATCTTTTCTCCCGGGCGGCAGCTGGTGGAGAGGCTGAAGACCCATTAAAACTGTATTTTCTTACAGAAAATCCATGGTATAAGCAAAAGAGACTTCTCTCCCTAAATGATCTGAGACAAAAGCTATTTCAGAGGGGGTAAACTGACTGGAGGTCAAAGTGTTGTCTTTTTGTGTGTTGTTGGGGGAGAGAAATGGAAAGGTCGGAGAGGAGGGTTGGTCTGAGGAGTTTATTCTGGTTTTTCTTGGTTTTTTTTCTTTGTCTTAGGTTTATTAATAAACTTTCTTTATATTCAATAAAGTTTGAGCCTGCTTTACCTACTCCTAATCTCATAGCAAACATCAGGTAAATTTTGGTAAGTGGACTGCCATTTGGCCAGAAACTCGAATTGACGAACTAAACCACTACAGTAGTTTATATTGTTTTGGTAGCTGACTGCTCATTCTAACCATGAAGGATAGATATGCCCTTTTGGCAGACCTGTTAAACAAACAAAAAATTGTGGCATTTGAAATGCAATATAGTATCTATTCAAGGCTTGATTTTGAAAACTTGAAATGCCCATTAATGCCATCCTAATTTAGTATGAGCTACAGGTGTCAGTAATTTATAGAATAAAATGGTACCTACCCCTTGAGTCTTTCAAACCAGATATTTAAAAACAAGCAGATAAGATGCTGACAGCAGTGTTCAGAGACACATCTGATGAAGTGAGGATTATCAGCAGGGAGAGGAACCTGGCTATTAATTCACTAATGAAAGCTTTTGATGTACTGTCTTAGAATCCTTCCAGCCCTGTGTCTGAAGCAATTTTCCTTTTCCTAGCTACCAAGTGCCCTCTGTCTTGTTTTTCAGATTTCTCCTAACATGCAACTCTTTGTGCAGTTCTTCCTCCCTAATTTAAATCATGAATAATAATCCTTATACACTGCCTTTCCTGAACCGTTGTCCTGTGTTTTGCTGTGAATTTCTCCTATCTCATTTAGACCATAAGCTTTTCAGATAGGGCATGCATCTTGTAAATTTATGGTGTTGCAAGTGTGTTTAATGCTAATAATGTGCAGTGACAGGGCAGGGCAGATTCATAAGTAATGCCCTGAAAAAGAGGCAGCTATTGAATTCATAATCTGGCACTTCATATTCACAAGAGAGAAAAAAGCTGTCATCTCAGAATAGGGGATCTGCTATAAAAGGAATGGGTTTTTTGCACTAATGGTTATCAAGAATTCATACATTCCACTTCATTATCAATTCCATATATTAGTGACTATTTCCTAATGTTACTTGTACCATAAAGCAGTTGCTTAAGTCCTTTTGATCACTCATATATGTTAAAAGAAAGGTTTCACAAATAAAAAGTAAATTAGACCCAAGGTATATGAGCAAAACACCCACACACTCCTGCCCATCAAACTTCATAATGCAGGGAACAAAACAACTTCATATGTAAAATAAGGTAGAAAGTTCCTCAGTGATACTTAAGGAACAACATCTAAGTCATAGAAGGAGGGAGAAAGAAAGCACAGTGTTGGGGGTTTAAACAAGGGAAATGCTTGGGAGCTATAGTTTCTGCTCAGGACCTGTAGTTTCAGAAGTAAGATGAAAGACTTCATCAAACAGAAGGAGGATTTGTAAGAAAGGTAATTTCTTTAAAAAATTGTTGGGAGCCAAAATACTATTTTTGAAGAGCCCATTTAATTGCAGCTCTCATCTTAGAGTAAGCTGAGTGCTCCTGGAAAAGAACTCACATTCTTGCGCGTTTTTCATCAGCACCAACATTTTGGCAGCACCAGGTGACTGCCAGTTCTAAGCACAATCTAAGAATTTACTTCAGAGTAGTAGTATGACTTGCTGTGTGTGCTCAGATGCTCCTTAAAAGCCGTAACTAAAGATAGCACTAGAATGAATGACTCCCAGGAAAAAAAAATAAAGAAAAAGAAAGGTGAAGAAAAGAGGCCTGCATTGATCCAGGACAGCTTAATCCAGAAAGAGAATTTTTGTTGAGACTTCACAGCAGGGAACATGAAATTTGGCATGAAAAATATCCTCAGCTACACTGTGTTTCTTGCTTCTTTGGGAGTGCCTGTAAGCCTGCTTGCTGTCACCCCAGAGGCCATGCATACAGTGTTACCCACGTCTGGCAGCTTGATCGCCCACTTGTGAACCCACAGGAAACCTTCCTCCAGCATGCCCACTCACACCTCCCTCCCAAGCTGCTTCTTAAAAGAGTAGAACTTGTGGGAGGCCCTCACAGACCACACGTCCCCCAACCCTTCTCCTTAATCACAGCACAACTGCAACTGAGGTTGACAGTAGACAAAGCTGTGGTTATTGCCTTGGACATCACATCCAAGACATTAAAATATTTTTTTTTCATTTCTTTTGATTCCCTTCCACTGTACTAATAGATAGTCCTCCGGAGTAATCAAGTCAATTGAAATTTTTGTGCTGTGGGATAATGCAAGCTTAGAAAAATAACTCTTTTTTTTTTTTCTTTCTTGGTGGGAGGAGTGGAGGGAGGGAGGGAGGA
This sequence comes from Drymodes brunneopygia, assembly GCA_013400955.1. Taxonomy (NCBI): domain Eukaryota; kingdom Metazoa; phylum Chordata; class Aves; order Passeriformes; family Petroicidae; genus Drymodes; species Drymodes brunneopygia. Next base: position 249,962 of record VZTZ01009372.1, read on the forward strand.
AGGAGCCCTCAACTATTAATCTAACAAAGTTAAAGACTTCTGGCATTCATAGCCAAATTTTATTCTTACCCCAGGTCAAACTAATAATTAGAATGCTTAAAGAAGGTAAGGACAGTGATTCCAAAATGTGACAAGTTTCTTGCCAGCACTAACCTATCTAGATTAAACTGTACCTCATAGGTACCATTTTTATTCATATTGCATACCATATGTTTTATAAGAAAAAAACCCTACAAAATGCAAAAAACAACAACAGGGGGAAAACTTATAAAAATAAGAAAGACACAGTTACAAAATAAGATACAAAACAGGGATTAAAAGCACTGGTTGCAGAAGTTGCAGTTAATTTTCTTATTTCTCCCAAAAGTTTCACCCAGCCAAAAATATTTGTCAGGCTTTCTGTTGTGATTCCATTTGTCAAATATCCATAGTTAAACACATAAACTATCTGTCTGTCTGTTTCTGTGTTCGGTGCAAGATGACTTCTTTCTTGGCTCTTGCTTGGCTGTCATGTTAATAAATATAATAAATATTTGAGGTATGTGACTAGTTTGTTACCATTAATGATACATTCTTCAGAAAATATATGAAGTAAATAACTTAGTTCCAGTGATATAACAGGGCATGCGTAGAATTTACTTTCAAATACCTCTTCAAGAGGTGTATATACTACCTAAAGCAGGCTCCACAATTAAACTTTAAAGAAAATACTTATGTAGTCTCACCTTCATGCATCGAATGCAGCATCCTACATTGGGCCTCCAAAAGTGTCTTTCTATATCCCATGGCAATATTTTCATAAATAGCCTTGATTGCAGGTGCTGACCAGGTCAAAAAAAAAGGAAAAAGAAAAAAAAAAATTAACCACCCTGTTTTTTTCCTTGAAACAGGGAGTCCTTAAAATACTTATCACAGAAGCAGGGAATTGAAATTTAAAACAAAGCTCATTAGATGGCAAAGAACTGTTTTTTTAAATACAGTGCCTAATCAAAATTAACAAATATTTTTATGCTGAAGAGTATATCCACATAAACCAAGAAGACTAAAAACATTTTTACAAGACTTTTTAAGAAATATTTTTTCACCAGCTTAGTTAATATGCTCATACATGCACTTCTGAAGGAAATAAGGATGAAAATATTCTCCAAAAGAAGAAATAACTCTGGTATCATCAATTTTACACTCCTTCCTGGGGTTAAATTGTGTAATACCCTAATATTCCACCTGCTACAGTCTACCATCTCTATGCCAATTAAGATGGAAACTAAATTTTCCAAAGACAGTACCTAACTGAGAATACTCAAAGGAAAATTTGTTTATCTGCAGAAGTCTAAAAACGATAGGGCTGTGCCCACACAAGACACTATCTCTTGCTGATCCAACTCTAACACAACCAAAGAAATGTCAAGGACTAGCTTAGCCTTGGTGCTGTGCTAGTAACAGCTCTTGTCTTCCAGTTCAGCAGAGCCAGCCTGTGCTCTTGAGAATAATGAGAGCTAATTGAAAATCCAACATAAGCATAGCTAAAAAATGAAATACAAAGGAGCAAGTCTGTCCAAGAGAAGAAAAATCATAAAAGACACTTACTTCAGAATAAACAATAAATCTTTACTTGGCTGGGAAGGAGTTTAGAGTGGGCCAATAAAATGCTTTGTGAGCCTTAAAAATACAGCAGGCCATGGATAGAGCCTTGGACAAACCCCAGCCTGTAAGATATGTCTCTTTAAAAGCGGGGAAAGCCTAAGGACAAATTTTAGAGCATGCTTAGGTACAGCACTAGGATAAGACTGCAGCATCAGCCAAGAGGTGCTTGTGGTCTGAAACATAAATCAAGTACAAAACTCTTGGTATCCTGACTCCCTTCTTTGGAAGAATAAATGGCGATAAAATGGCTGAGGTTTAGTATATGTGACAACAACTATAGGTATTTTTACTGCTGAAAATTCCATATGAAACTTTTATGGCCCTATTCACACTGAGGGGTTTTTTGCAGCTTCCTGAGGTACTTTCCATGGAGATGAGCTTCTCCAAACTCTCCTGTTTTTGAGAAGTAGCCTTTCACTGTGACACTCTTTCCCTCCATCCTCAATGCTTCCCTCACAGAAATGTACCTCATGCTTTGTTTTAAACACCATGATAGTGTAATCTAAGGTCAATGTCAATACAGAAATGTGATGGGCCAGCTGCATTGTGACCGCAATAGTCAAGTAGGAATTCACAACAGATCATCAAATAAGCCTTTCAAAAAACCCAAGAAAATAATAAAAAAAAAAAATATCTCCTTCTTGCAAAAGAAATAGACAGCAAGTATGGTTGAATTGTATAGTCCTGCCATTCAGAAATGCTTGTGATATGTAAGAGGACTATATCAAATTTTTTCACAGAAGTACAGAAATATACAGAGTCATCACTGCTGTTAGAAAATACACATGCTTGCTGTCAGGCTGTCCTTTGGCTGTAAACCACCTCTGTAGCTACAATGTTGTACCTGATTTTTTTGAACTGTTAAATTTTAAACAGATTTTCCTTTTGAGTGAGGGAATCAGTTAAGAAATCAATGTGCAAAAATAAAATGTGTCTTTGAGGGCTTTTCAGTTCTCTTCTGATAGAGAAAAAAATACCTGTAATGCTGCAAAATATAAGGATTATAGTTAGCAATTGACCTAGTTGGTTTTTCCTAAACAAAATGAGAATACATGCTTTTATTTATCTTACCCAATGCAAGGAAGAGGCTGAAATATTTTTTCTTCTCTGAAGAAGTCTTTTTTTAGCACCATGTGAGAAAATTTGGTGTGTACTGACCTTTTTTGCTTCAGAGTTATTTTCATGGATGATGAAAAATCTCCTTATAATGTACAAAGTAGAGGTCGTGGTTTCACTAATTCCTCTTGTAACTAATTGCTCTAAATGAACTACAGCATGTCCGTTTAGGACATTACAACATAGTCTAGCTTCAGGTATAGTGAAACTTTTACTGTCTTTCAGGTTCAGAGGTGTTCTTTACTTGTTGGAAGTATCATTTAAGAAATTAAAAAGTTACTCATAAATATGGTGGAGGGTAAGTATATAATAAGTAAATCTGAGGTAAAGTGGGATGAGAGAGTGACACTGCACTCAACAAAATAAGGATGCACACATATAAATATAAACAATCAAGTAAGCACATTTTCAAGAAATAACTACCCCTTAGCAGAGATACTGTACTGTTTGGGATTCTGTTATAAAAAATACTAATGATTTAAAGTAGATGATTTTACTTTGCAACTTCAGTAGATTAGAGGCACATATACTCCTTTAAGAGGTATTAGTGTAAAGGAATAAAGTTCCTAAGGTAGATAGATGAAGAAGTCATAAGACATTATCTTTGTCATTTGCAGTTGTGTGACTGTTTATGCCCTCACGGGAGGATAAAAACCTCTACCATTAAGAGTAGAGTGAGGTCAATGTTGTTTGTATTATTTTTCCTCACTAGTACTTTTAGTACTTAATTTCTCTTCTTTGTAGCCCTAACTGCATCTACTTGAACCTAAAATATGCATCCATGAGCTCATTTTAGGAATCAGATTGCACAGTTGTAAATATCTGGGAATCAGCATGACTTACAAAGCTCATATTAGCAACTCTTTGAAAGCAATGTTGAATAAGTTCTAAATTTTTCCCTGTAGCCCCGACTACAGCATTCCCGTGTGTCCCACAGGAAGTGGTATAATTTTTCTCATCTCTCTAGTTTCATGTCATGCACATTCTTCAAACATCCAAAGGCTGGTTTACTAACTTGATGATGAAGATGAACGGTATAACAAAGTCTGCAATACTACATCAGTCAAAGAGATGTCATTCAGTAAACTTTTGCCTGAAGGCAGGTATGTCATTCACAAGTTCTGTGCTGTCCATGAACCAGCCCCAGTGATGCTCTGCTGTGCAGCACAGTAAAGTTTGAGACACAGGTTCTGGGTATAATCATCAGATCATCCCTAATGAAGATCCTATTAGTTGTCAGTATGGCAAGATGGTGATCGGTATGAGAGGACTTCATGCTGCCTTGCTGCCACTGAACAACTGTTCTTTCCTATTCAGTCTTTTCCCAAACAGTAAAATTAAAATTAAAAAACAAAAACAAAAAACCAAAAACGAACAAACAAAACATCCTTGTACATTTACCTGAAAATAAGCATGTTTCCAGCATGGCTGAGTGGATTGCACCTGGGATTATATCTGAACTGACATAGTCGGAATCAAGCTTTGACAAGGAGAAGCCTCTATGCTGTCATTTGCCACCAGCCCCTTTTTAATTCTGACTGAAGGGGTTGGTATTGAAATGCATCTTCTCCCACTATTATCAGCTCACTGCTGAAGTTTTTCATTAAACTATCTTAATTGCTTAAAACTTGCATTTCAATTTCTCATAAATACTGCCTAAAATCAATTCAATGTCAGACAACATCTGCAACATTTGCTGCAACTTGTTCCCAGAAAAATAGGTAATTCCTATAAATGTTAAAAGCTTCAGACTTCAATTGAAAGATTTAATAATCAAGATTTTAATTTACTCCCCTTTCCTCCCTTCAAAAAGTTTTAAGACAGGTTAACCTGTCAAGAGCAGCATTGCTACTGATCCAGCTGAGGCAGAGAAGAAGGTTGTATATCCTCATTATTACCATAATTGGCATCTGGAATCTGTTCAAAAATTCTGATTTACTTTGTAGCAGAGGATTATGGCTGAATTTGGAGTACTTTATGGTCTACAGAGACTTGTGAAATTCAAATATATAAACTGTCAGTTAAACATTTCATGAAAAGCTCTACCTTATACTAATCCAAAGAAACATGAACAAGTGCTTGAGGGGATGAAAATCCACAATATGTTTTGGTAGCTAACCACTTACAGAAACATTAACATTCTTGGGCAGGTTTGCTCTCTGAGCTTCTGAAGTAACTCTGGAGCCAGCAGGATGCAGTTTCTAGCAGATTTCCAGCACCCTGAAAAAAAATATTCAGTCAGAAGCCTCTAGTATTTATGAATTATTAATGCTGGCTTTCTCTACTTTTTTCCTTAGTTTTGCTTTTGTGTGTCTGTTTAGCTAAGTAATACAATAGACTGATAGAGACATGAATAGATATGCTAATTAACACCAAGGCTAACCTTTAAAGTTCCTTAAAGCTGTCAGCTTTCAATGAAATATTTTCATTTTTCTTTTCCTAAACTGGAATACAAACATTTTTGTACACTTGGTGCCAGCAGGGGTGCCCCCAGGAATCAGCTTTTAAGATTTTTTTCATTGTGCAAAACAGTTTAAGAAAGGTGTCAGTTTTACAATCCTCATTTATATTCCCTGTCATGGGAACGTGTTCATGTTGTGCCAGTAGCTTCCCTCACTTCTCATTACAGTTGTCTTCTAAACAAGCTATGGAGATTTGAATACCTTACATATTGTCCTTATGAAATAGAAGATGAACTGGGGGAAAAAGAGAGAGCAAAAGGGAGGCTTGGGGACTGAAATGCTACACTAATATGTGTATTGAATGTAGGAGGAAAATTTCTTACTTTTAAACAACAATTCAAAAACATTTTAGATAAATTGAATAAAAGGCAAATTCATTTTACAATCCCCACTTTACTCTTCTGCTGAGTTGTCCCTTCCAAAGATTTTAATGCATGAGAAAAAGAAAAGCGTCTTTACAATCCAGCAGTTACTGTGTTATATCCTTTTTGGTCATCACTAAATATAAATATAGATAGCCACAAACCCGAAGTATTTGACAGTAGAAATGAAAGAAATCCCAGTATTATTCCTATTTGTCTGAGTCAGGCACCAAAATACAACCAGTAGAAGCAACAGCAGCAGAGTTCCAAAGACTAAATTCCAGCTTCTGTTAAAAGATAACTGAACTCCTTTCCTCTCTTTTATCTTTCCCCTTCCTCCTTTTTTATTACAACTCAGTAACAAGAATGACCAAACTTTGTCCAAGTTCAACACAGTGATTTCTGCGTTCCTGTTCAAATGAATAGGTACTCTGATGCTAAATTCACAGCCTGTTTGGAGATTTGAAATCACTCAGTCTTGTGAGGAACTGAGGCAGAACTGTTTTGAAAATACCTATACTTTAGGTATATTCGAAATTGCAATTACAAAACTTGGATGAAAGCCTGAACTTTTGTCACAAATAAACACTTTTGTTCACGTTCACAAATACACTGCCTAAAGCAGCTACAACTTGGACCTGTTTTACTTGATTTGGGTATAAAAAATTGATCTTTGAAATACAGAGAGTTTGTACACAATCATTGTGAGAAAAATTGTAAGTGGGTTTTTTCTTTTTTTTAATATGCATTATTATTATCCCAGTAGGGTAACTGCACCAGAATACTGATTTACTACTTCAAATGAAGCAGGTATGTTTTCGATGTATAACTTGCTTGATTTTGATCATCATTAGGCACAGCAATTAGGTTTCCTGTGGCCAGGTGCTGTAAAGGCCTTGGATACCAGGACATCTGTCAAGGGCTAAGGTAAACACCCAAAGCAGCAAGTAAATAGACTAACTGGAAAAGTGTGAGGTAACAATAAGTGTTCCCTGACCCCATTACAAACTGTGTACAGGTAGTTCCTTCTGCAGATATTTTTATATTGGCTTCTGAGAAAATTATTCAAAATTGAATCCAGTCCTGGCTCTCTTGTAATTTGATAAGCAATCAGCAGATTTTACTGAAATGAAAAACCTGCTTTTACACACTGTGTGTGACACAATGTGTCTCATTCAATCCATGAACTGTGCCATAACATGAAAATGCAAAATATACACACTGTATTACATAAAGAAAAGAATCTCAGGAGAAAAATGCTTGTCATACCATGCATTTTAAAGATAGCCTTCAAGGTTTTTTTCTTCTATACATAGGAAGATTCAGTGAGACAGACCTCAAAGAAATTAAGGTTCTTCTCATGCTCAGGTAATAAATTGATGTCATCTTCACTGCTATTCATAGCACACCTACTATTGCAGTGAAATGAAGGTTTGAAAACAAAAGTTATGCAATATTCACTTAGCTTCTTTCTCAACGTTATTTGTATCACAAAGGCTCCTCTATCTGCACAATTTGCACTGTATCTGCTGCTCAGGTCAGGTTTGCTGAGTAATTTTCTCTTGACCATTCATTTAAAATAATGAGGAAATATTCTTTCTTAGTCAAGTATGATGTTTTGCTATGTGCTTGGCAGCTACTTCCAATGACTTGTTTGTAAACAAGTTCCTGACGTTCAGTTTACTCAACTTTATTGTGGTTAGTTGAAAAATCTGGAAAAGATACCTATCTTTCCATAAGCGATGTCCAGTGAACAGCTGATCTGTCTGTGAATGTATGATCAGTTAGTTCAGTTGACAAATTTTCTTCTCTGTGTCCCACATATTTCCTCTACTTCAATATGACCATCTCAGTTCAAAACAGTAACCCCCAACCTGTTTTGACTGCCATTGACACAGGCACTTTTTGGGATGTAAGTCTGGGTTGCAATATCCAGTCTTTCTAGAGACACTAAGGTGTTGTGTGAGCCTTTCTTCACGTTTTTTGTAATGAATATAATGTAATACAACTTTCTGCCTTGAGTAATATTTTAAAATTTTGTAAAATATTGGATTAGGTAGATGAATAATATTATTTTCTAGGTAATTATCTCTTATTGTCTTCTTTAATATATAGAAAAGGAAATAAAAAGGGCCAAAAAGGCAACAAAACTAGACAGTACTTTTCAAGAACGCAAACCTAAATGTTGCCATTTTTATAATAATCTTCTGAGCATCTCAGGGTTGTGACCAATTTTGTCTCTCAACTTTATTTATTGTTAATGTTACCAAAAAAATGATATTTTGCATTATGCTTTTTCATCTAAAACGTCACACAGGGCTGAAAAAAAGATACTGCTCTTTGAAAGATGAGAGAATCTGCAACAAATCCCACATAGTGCCAAAGACTGAACGAGGATATTAAAACACCTTCATTACCCTGGTAATAGAGGAGAAGAATAAGGATAGAACTGGAGGCACTGATCAAGGGTTTATAACAGTGCAGCTCACATTATTGCAGCAGAGGAATATAAGCACAGTTGAAAATAAAAGCTACACTTATTTTATTCTAATCCATTCACAGTATTGGAACAGACTGACAAAACTCTTAAGAAAGAAAATTTGTACAGAGACAAAAAAATTGTTTAACAAGACCACACAGTAGCCAGTGGGAGAGCCAGGAACATATTGAACAACCTTGAAAAACAAACTTCCACGTTGTGACCATTTTGAATCACTGCATCAAGCAGTCAGAAATTAAATACATGAAATACATTTAAAACTCCCACACTGCTTGTCCCAATGAAAAGTGTAAAAGATTATGCTTCTCCTTTACAAAACATAAATGTAACCTCTTAATGTAAAATTATAAAGTTCCAAAGTTAGAAAGGACAACCTACTATTTTTCTAAGTTGAGTAAGATCAACATCACGTCCCTATTTATTATTTTAGTTCAGTTGACTACTGTGACTTTTATGCATATGATTTTTATGGCAATGATCACATACGCCCACACTCTATTTTAGAGGAAGGATCCCATACCTATAGTCAGTCAGACATTTGAAACCACTGCTAATTCTCTAATTAGCACATGGGACTTTAACTCTTGGCTCTCCAGAAGTCATCCAAAGCTGTACGAGGTAAGAAGTGTGTAACAGTAAGATGAATAAGAGTCATAAATTTATAAAATCCAACATTGTTGTGGAATGTTGCAAGATCACACACACATATATATATGTAGGATTCAAGTATTCTCTCTCCCATTCTGCTGCATTTTTGCAAGTCTCTAGACCATGGGAGTTACTAAAGATATAATTCTAAGGAACTGCAGCCCCTTGTTCTTTCTGGCCCAACAGAGAATTATTTCCTCTGTTCTATAGAATTTTCACAAGACATTATCTCAAGAAAAAAATTAGTTGAGAACTTGTCAAGAATGAGTGAGGCTTGTCAAGATCAAATAATTCCATCCCACTTTCCTTTTCTCAACCCTTCCACATCTGCTCATATCTACAAGAGCAGATACGAGAGGCTACACCACTTGTTTTGGATTTTCATTGCTCACCCTAGGGAAGCACTGAGCTTTGAGAGTTTGTTCTTCCTGCTAGAAATATTATTGAAAGAAAATTAAAGAGTTCACCTCTGTAACTTGTGAACAGGAATTTGGGTTCAAGCTGAATACTTTGAAATAGAAATTGCTGGTTTACTATGCATAGTTATGATCAACAATTTTCAGGCCCCACAGTAATCTCCTAGAAGTTCCAGATGGTCACACAGTATTGGAATTCTATGGCTCTAATACAGAATTCACCAGGTTTGTAAATCATCATAAAATCCAACACATATTTAGTTCTATGAAAATACACCACACTGGGGGAGGCAATGTATAAATAAATATATTACACTTAAACTCCATCACAGCTGTACGACTTCATATAGCAGATCACAAGAATAAGCAGAAATATTTGATTGCTTGAATGCTGCTGGCACTTGAGATATTCAAGAAATTGCCTATTCATTTAATTCTCTTGTTAACTCTGACCTTCCAGACGTTCATTTCAAATCAAATTGTGTTATTCTGATCATGCTATCAACATCGACATTTCTATTAAAAAGAAAACTCATTTATTTGACTAAATCTCAGCATTAAGATATCCAATCCCACATACTTTGTACCCCTCTAGTGCGTTAAATGATATGATTTGTTATCACTCACAACGTCTATAAGATTAATACTTTTGCAACTGATATGGGCATGGTTGCAACAGTCAAGAGAGATGAGATTAAAGGATGAAAGTGTTCAGTATCACTAGCTGAAAAAAAGTCACATTAGAAGAAACTGTACTTTCTTTATTTCCTCTTCCTGAAACCTACCAAGTCATCATCCTTTCCTTAGCCTGTAGTGAACAGTCATGGAACAAGGTGAAGCAAGTGTAGGAAGAGAGGAACAGACTACCAATTAAGAAAATTTATGAATTCTTTTCCTAAGGAGGGCTGTACAGGCAAGAAGAGAGATTTGGTACTTGGTTCTTAAATGGAAAACCTAAGAATATTTCTGAACATGGACCAAAAGGAAGCCAGGCATCCAGGGAACCCTCAGAAAAAAAAAAAAAAAAAAAAAAAAAAAAAGCAAAAGTTAGGGGAGGG